>JADKXX010009874.1:0-150611 GCA_017310255.1 Butorides virescens
GGAACCAAAATTGCTAATGTCCAAGGATTTCTCCCACACCAAGGGGGCCACACCCAAAACCTATACCCGTGCCTCTGTAATACAGCCTACCCTACCAAGAGGCCCACAGACCCAGGGGCTCAGGGCTTTCTTTCTTGCTAACTCCAGGGCCCAATTTTCCTATTCGCTGGCGCCATAGCCCCAAATCAGGCCCAGGGACCAAACTTGCTAACGTCCAGCGATTTCTCCCACACCACGGGGGCCACACCCAAAACCTATACACGTGCCTCTTTACTACAGCCTACTCTACCAAAAGGCCCACAGACCCTGGGGCTCAGGTCTTTCTTCCTATATCCAGGCCCCGATTTTCTTATTCCCTTGTGCCAGAGCCCCAAATCAAGCCCAGGAACCTAAACTGCTAAAGTCCAGGGATTTCTCCCACACCACAAGGGCCACACCCAAAACCTATACCCGTGCCTTTACAATACAGCATACCTTACCAAAAGGCTCTCAAACCCTGGGGCTAAGGGCTTTCTTCCCTACTCCAGGGCCCGATGTTCTTATTCCCTTGTGCCAGAGCCCCAAATCAGGCCCAGAAACCAAAATTGCAAACGTCCAGGGATTTCTCCCACACCAAGAGTGCCACACCCAAGGCCTAGACCTGTGCCTCTGTAATACAGCCTACCCTACAAAAAGGCCCACAGACCCTGGGGCTCATTGCTTTCTTCCCTACTTCAGGGCCTGATGTTCTTATTCACTCGCGCCAAAGGCCCACCTCAGGCTCAGGAACCAAAACTGCTAACGTACAGGGATTTCTCCCACACCAAGGGGGCCACGCCCAAAACCTATACCCGTGCCTCTGTAATACAGCCTACCAGACCAAAAGGCCCACAAACCCTGGGGTCATTGCTTTCTTCCCTACTCCAGGGCCTGATGTTCTTATTCACTCACGCGAAAGGCCCACCTCAGGCTCAGTAACCAAAATTGCTAACGTCCAGGGATTTCTCCCACACCAAAGGGGCCACAGCCAAAACCTATACCCGTGCCTTTACGATACAGCCTACCTTACTAAAAGGCTCACAGACCCTGGGGCTCAGGGATTTCTTATCTACTCCAGAGCCCATCGTTCTTACTCACGCGCGCCGAAGACCCAGCTCAGGCCCAGGTCTCAAAATGGTGAACGTCGAGGGAATTCTCCCACACCAAAGGGGCCACACCCAAAACCTATACCCGTGCCTCTGTAATACAGCCTACCCTACCAAAAGGCCCACAGACCCTTGGGCTCAGGGCTTTCTACACAAACTACATTTGTCTGAAATCTTTGTGGTCACTTAAGGGGATGTTTGACTGAGCCACTAAATGCCGAGCAAAGGCAGCTAGAGTATTACAGAGAAAAAAGAAAGTTGCCCCAAGATTACCTGTTCAGTGTTCATGGTCCATCCTTCACATGATGGAACAATATAACGGTAATTTTTCCGCTCTGAATTAAGGAGTCTCTGCTTATGGAAATCACACATCATCTTACTTCCATCATGATGTCCTTTGGAGGTCTCTACTGGTCAAAGATTTAAAAAAGTTGCAGGTAATCCATGTTAGAACAAGGAAATAGGAACATACCATCCTTTTGCCAACAAAAGAGTTTACATTACTAGCTTTCCTTGAATTACCTTTCTGATGATGTGGGTAAGACCTTCGAGACAGACAGTGAATGAAGAATCACACTTTGGGGCTGTGACCACTAAAGCAGGGATGCTAAGAAACAGTGGATATTCAGAGGGAGGCACAAGAAATCTGGAAGTGATATGAACATTTCAAGCTTTCTGCTGATTTTATCAAACTCATTTTCATGTATTATACAAAACAGAGTTCAAACTTGGGATCACAATCAGTTTCCTCGATTGAGTTCTCAGATGCAGTATCTGCCCCCCCACAAAGGATTTGGATTTTTTTGTTCACCTTCATATCTCAAAACTTGTTTGCAAAACAAATTGACTTCATGTGGGGGGTGAAAACTTGTAGTGGTGTAGTACCTAAGCTTTACGTGTTTGACAATTATGGTTCTATACCAGGAATACTCAGTTTATTCTGTATATCCAAAGGAGAAATGAAGTGACATATCATTTGTGATGTTGGTATAAAGAAGAGTCTATGCTTCAGAAGTGAGTCAAATTCTCTTCTTTACACCTGGCCAAAACAAAAACTGAACACTTTATTGTCAAATGAAGATTGCTACATCCACAGGTGTATGCTGCACTTCAGCATGCAGACTGTTGAATGGGTGTTAAGGAAGGCGATGTGATTTAAATTATGAAAGATTTCTAAAGATACTGTAATTCAGGAGTCCATTCATAGCAGAATTCAGTCCAGCAGCTCTAATGAAACTGGTAAGATGCATCAGCTGAAGTTATGAATTGCAATATATGCAACAGCACTGAAGTGAATTAATCGCTATTAATCACTCCTGAACTAGCTACTTACATGCCTATAACCATGTTTATTCCAATAACCACTCTGTATAACACCCAGACAATTTTGTTTCTGACAGCAATAATTTGACAAAGGAGGTGGAGAAGTATATACCTCTATTGCACATCCTAAGAAGAAAATAAAACTTGGATTTGCCTTTCTAACTTAACTTTTACTACCAGAAATTTCAATCTTACAGTAAAATGCAGCAACACAAAACACCAGTCTCTCATGCCAATATGTTTGTTTCAATGTGGGAGGTTAGAAGAGTATTAGATTTGTAAAAGCAATGCTATAAGGAAACACTTGGTCTCCTAGCTGCCATAATTATTATCAGCTGCAAACTTACTGGGTTTCCTCTTACTAATGTTATCACTTGGCACAGAATTATAATGCAGGTTCAGCCAGTTATTTAGCCATCTGTGAAGTGGCTTAACTCTGTAAGGCATGGTATTAAACAAAACTCATATTAGTTCATAACGTCTGCAATTCAGTTTAATAAAAATTAAGTCCCTTGGGAAATTGCTATAGTTTGACTAATTACATATACATAATAGCATAGAAAAATATGGTGATTATAGGGTGAAACTAAATCCTTCAATAAAGCTTCCTTGTGCTAGATGCTTTTTGGATTCTCTTTCTCTCCTTGCCCTGCAATAAATTATGAAAAAATTGAACCTCTTGCTAAGCTATTTTCCTTTAATTAGTCAGATTTCAAACAGAATATTTTTCATCCCTTGTCTTAATTTCTGGCAGAGAGCACAAAAAATAAATTAATTCTATTAAGAGCCATTAGAGGAAGAATATGGAATACTAAATCTGGTCAATAATAAACTGACCTATTGAATCACTTTGTAGAAAATTAAAAATCATTTAAACAGCCCACAGGCTAAAGTATTAATAATAACATCAACCCCCTTTTGGTTTCACATGTGAGAATTAAAGGAACCAAGGAAAGGAAAGGAAAGCTCTGGAGTATAAACACTGAGTTCTCTGCTCATTTATTCCCATGTGATCCCAACCAGCAGCTTCAGGCTTTGTACCAACAAATGATGTCAAGACTTACATTCCTATAAATGACCATAATGTCATAAGTGTATCTGTCTGAACCGGTCTACATTGCTGAGGTGCAGTTTTCTGAGTTGTGCACTAGAAAGATCAGTATGTTCTGAAGCCCAGTGCCAACACTGGTACGGAAAAACTTGAAAACAAAGTTGGTCAGGTTGCCACTCTTCCTCCCTGAGAAGCCAGCATATTATTTTCATTGTGTCTGATGAGGGCTAGATCAGATTAAAGAAAAAAAACCCCAAATTTCTTTTTATATAAAAATCAAGTATGCTTTTTTAAATACAAAAATATGTCCCTCAATAGAATACTTGTTAAAAAATGGTATCCAAAATTAAGAGCAGTTTCTTATGAACACAGCAAGGAATCATAGAAAATTAAAAATTAGGAGACGTAATTATTTTATAAAGGGATAAAATTGTTCCCATTTTCCACATCTTTGCTTGTTTACTGGATGGATGGGAGTGTTCACAAATTTTATGTTCCTTGTTTGAGCTTTATATGGATGTATACATACATATACAAATAAAATTCCCTCCAGGCAATGTATAGTCTGTAAAGATACTGAAGGTTATTGCACAAAGGAACAGAATGATCTGTTCGTGTCTGTGGTGGATGGGATGAGAAGCAGAGGATTTAACAGCATGAAGGAATATTCAGCTTAATCTTTAATTAGAAGGGTTTGTAATGTGAAGCAATTGTCATGAAGGAACAAACTAGAATAGATTATGTGGGAGGTGATAGAGTCTCCATTTTTGGAGGCCTTCACAAGCAAGCTGGAAAATACCAGAAAAAATAGAGTTAGTCCTACATTAGGGGAAGAAAGAAGATCAGATGATCTCCTGAGACCCCTAGACAACCAAAGCAGAGTTTTGTATATCCTTCCAGAGCCAAAGACTTAAGCTTAGGTGTTTAAAAGTGCATCTGCATGATTGTTTTAGTTTGTCTCAGAAAGATGTTGTCCAAGTGAATTTTGCAATTTTTCTCACTTGCTGCACCTTGGTTTGCATAGCAGAGAGGTCTCAGGAGGCATGAACTCTGTTCCCTTTAGGTAAAACTCAACTGGAAGATGCACTCTGGGATCACACTTTGGTAATTTTGGTGCTAATTGGCAATCATCTCACAGGGTCAAACTATATTTGTCTGGAGGAATGTGACTGTAGTGCACACAGAGGACCTTACACCATCCCTTTTGCTCTACAGAGCCTCTCCTGTTAGACCATTCTTCTTGCTAGTGTAGACATGACTTAAGGCTTTTACTGATTATGACCATAAGTTCCTGAGGAACTGATGCAGACAGGATCTGTTGTACTTCTGAGTCCTGTACCACAGATACAAGGAAAATCAAGCAGAGGAAAATAAAAAGAGAGACAGAACTTAAGATAAGCCCCTTTTAGTCCCTTTTAAAAGCAAGAATAATTTTATTAGACCATATATTACATCATCTATATACATCTCTATTTATGTATATAAAAAAACATTCATAACACTGAGCTTCAGTCAGCTGAAGGTAAATCAATAGACACCAGGAGCCTGCTCAGGCATCGCCATTCTTCATCTGTCCTGAATGTACTTTCCAAAGTAAACATTTCTAGTATAGATTGCAAATTAAATACAAAGCTTTTTGCTAAAAGCTTATGCCTTTTATTGTTTTTCCTGATTAATATCTGACCTATCCTTTATCTTAGAAAGAAACTGTCTTCTGAAAATAGTAAGTCGCTGACAGAATGTAAGTTAGTAGGTCACCTCTCTATATGGTGGTCTTTCTGTTCTCGTGGCCCCCCATGCTTTCAGCCATCATCCAGCTACCAATACGTTAAGTGCAATAGACTGGGATATAAAAACCTATGAAGACCTGGAGAATAGGTCTAGGACTGACTTGTGATTTCTCTGACATCATAAACTCTTTGTGTTCAGGCTTGTTTCCAAATACTTGAATGTTTCTTGTCTCTCTTGGCAGCTCCTCAGAGTATTTCACACCACGCTGTAACCCACAGAGAAGAACAGCCGTGGCCAAACACTTCTCCACTCTACAAAAATGTATGCAACAGATAGTTTCTGGCTAGGACAACTCGTTTATAACAGTGAAAAGGAGTCTGTGGTCAGGAGCAGACCTGGACAGAGAAACTGGGACTTTAAAAAAAAAGGAATGAGTCTATTTTGAGAACTTTTTCCTGATGGTTGCAAAGTGCAGACTGGAGTCTGGATGCTGGAGGTACTGGATGAGAGAGGACAATGTGCTAAATGTCAGTAAGCAAAGATTAGCCAGGGAGTGTTGCATTCAGGTTGGCTTCTATATTCAAAATTGAGCTGTCATTTGATGTTTCATTACTTCGGCAAAAGGTAAGAGTTAGAGGTTTGGCAAAACTTATGTCTGTTTTTGAAATTTAATGTCCCTGGAAAAAGCTAAATCATAAACCAGAATATCTGCACCTTGGCTGAAATGTTAAGGGATGTGCAAGCGTGATTGTGAAGGTTCGGGGACAGCTTTGTTCATTTTGACATAAAAAATTTGGCCTATGGATCACCAGACTCTTCAGAGTGCTTCTCACAAAGGCATGAAATTCTCCTCTGAAATGGGCATATTAAGGGTGGAGGATAAATTCAGAGCCAAAATACTGTAATATCCTAGATGATGACAAAATAGGAATTTCTGTACATATGCACAGCAAATATACATCTCTGAGACACATAGACACATATATACTTAGATATGTAGCAATTGCTAGTAAGTTAGCAACAAGGTCTCATAATAATTTTTTAGAAAAAAATGACAAAAAAATTAAATGGCGAGTTGTCTAAAATGCAAGAAGTGGCTCCTCTGACCAATTGCATAATGATGAGATAAGATTTGCAACTTGAAATCTGCAGGCTTTTTATGATCAAGCTACAAGATGCTGCAGATCTGTTCTCCCCCAGATCCTCTCATTTGGGAGGGACTTCAAAGTAGCATAGGCACCCAAAAGAAGAGGAGGGTGGACTGTTACTGAGGATGCATATATTTATGAAATACTGAACTTTTAAAAACCTGCTGATAATTGCCTCTCTGTCTTACAAAGCCATTTTTTCCTTCTCCTAACAGTGTGCTGCTTCTACTAGCTTTGGTTACAGAAAAGCACAATCTCCTGTTCAAATAATGAAGGACTGGCTTCTCTTTTAAACACTGAGCACTGGTAGGCTGCAGCATTTCGCTAAAGACTGAGGCTAGTCTGAAGATAGCACACCGAGCAGGGGAGAAGATAAAAAGAGCAGTGCATTTCTGTGTGAAATGTTATATTCGGGTTGTCTCAGAATCAGACATCAGCTTCCACCCCATACACATGTGCAAGTAGGCTCCCAGCGGCACCGCAGGGTATCGTTTCCCCCTGCCCAAAGATTTTGAAACTGCACCTGAGCTTAACTGTTTCACTGACACGTGGTCCAAGATCAGCAGCTGCTTACAAGCACTTGTACAGCTGAACTGCAATAAATGATGAGGAAATAGTAAATCCTGGTGCCTCCCTGCAGAGCTCTCCCTGCCCAGCACTACTTTTTGTCTCCCTGCAGGCTCTGACCTTGAGGTCCATATATACAAAGTTTAAGGAGGTTCAGCATCCAGTCAGCTTTCTTCCACAGAAAATGTTAGACTTTGAGACTGGCATTTTTGGGGAGGAAGAAATTTCTAGCTCTAACTGTTGGATAATAAAACCCACTTTCTACAAACAAGAAAGAAAACTTCCTTAAAGCATAAGATAGCTATCTTGACTGGCGTTAATTTCATAATCGGTGTCCTTTTTCTGCAGAAAGAATGAATTATTCCTCAATCAGCAACTTATCATAAAGATACAGAGCCTTGTTCTTTTTACAGTCCACATCCAAAACAACCTTTGAAACTAAAAAATATATTATTTTGCTCTCATATTTCGCATTATTAGTGATTGAAATGCAAACTTACTTTGGCATATGCAGTTTTACTAATTTATTTAGGGAAATGTGAGCATAGTATTTAAAGCAAACGGCAAAGGGATGATCCCTCATTGCTTGCTTAGGCCTTTACACATATCACATCTCCTGAATTTTTTAGGGAGAAGACACAAGGAAAATTAATGCTGTGCAGTTGACATATAAAATGTTCCTTTGGATATTGGCCGTGACAGCTGGCTCTCATACAAAAACAGGTGAATTCCTCGCAGCCATGTAAGTGTTTGAGGAAGCTGAAAATTGCTGCAATAACTAGTGAACACATAGTTCAGGTTAGAAATTCATGCCAGGAGACAAGGTTACAGATGTTTTCCAGAAAGTAGAAAACAAAAGGCCAGTTATTTAACTGCTCCAAACTGTGGAGGACTGAAGAGTAGGTCAGTTTTGTGTCTCTATCTGTGAATAATCCCATGTGGCTTCTCAAGGGAGCACTTTTTTAACATACAAAAGCTCAAGTCAGCTTACTAACAGCAATCCAGAATTCAAGAAAGATTTTTTCCTGCTCCCAAAGTAAACCGAAACAGTTTTTCTCCTACTGAGGTAAATTTTCTGTCAGTCTTACTGGCATAGTCTCTAACAACAGTAATTTCTGTAGTTCACATAAACCATAAAGTTCTTCATGCCAACGTGCTTGATAGCTTCTTGTGAGCAGAGACTGTGTGAGGGTTTTTTCAACAAGGTATTTACTACATGTCACTCATGAGGTCATTGGAGACCACCACACAATGGGTCTTTGTTCTCTGCTTTGCTGGCAATTTTGCCAACAGAGCTACTGACGCAACAACACGGTTGCAGTCCTCTCTTTAGAAAAGCATCATGAAAGAAGTTTTTATTTTAAATTTATTGGATAGTCTGACAAAAAATACATGTGGTATATATTATGTTGTACTGTTACAATGTTACACTCTCCAAAGCAAACTCACTTTGATTTAGAAGAAAAAAAAGGAAATGAGCTGACAAGTAAAACTAATCTGAATAATGAGTCAAACACCCAGAAATGGTTCACTTAAAAATATGTTTTCTTTTTTCCTCTTCATGTGATAGAATTGCTTTATCACCTTGTTTTGAAACCTGTAGGGTTCACTCAGGTTACATTTTTAAGGTTTTGTCTGCAACTACAGGGAAATTTTCCTGTAGCTGAAAGTTAAGATTGGCATGGACCCAGGATTTGTGGCTAGAAGAAAAATGTCAGGTATCACAAGAGTCGTGATGATATCATACTAAAGTCACCTCGATGATGCTGGTACTGAGTCCTGAGTTGGTCCTGGGAACAGCTGGCATGAGGAGATGACTGAATAACTGAGGTGCCAGAGACAGGGTTGCTATCATGAAACAGCGATGGGGCCAATATAATTCTACCCTCACAAAGGTAGTAGGGTATGTGCTCAGGCACAGAGATACCTCACAATGTCTGCTCTTGCACTAGCACTAGCTCTTGTAAAGCAAAGAATCCGTGGTGAGAGTACAATGCTGTCCTGCTCCTTCTTCCCCTTCCTCTGCCATCCTTTTGTGCTCTTCTCACCCTTGCCTGAGTGCAATAAACAGCTCGGGTCCTTTGGCACCCATTTTTTTTCCC
This sequence comes from Butorides virescens, assembly GCA_017310255.1. Lineage (NCBI taxonomy): Eukaryota > Metazoa > Chordata > Aves > Pelecaniformes > Ardeidae > Butorides > Butorides virescens. The sequence continues at coordinate 9,047 of JADKXX010009874.1, forward strand.
TGAAAACACTCCAACAGTGTTTTTTTTAAATCTTATTTTTTGAGGAAAAATCCATATCTTGTTTATTCTGCCACGGGTCATGTTTTACATGTCTCTTCTCAGGCCTCCCTTGCCCCCTCCTAGTCCTCAAACCCAGGTGTTGTATAATGCTGCGAGTGCATAGCCTGTGCTAGAACTGGATTATCAGCTTCACCGGAAAAGCAGTGAAATATAATATGAAAAGTTCACCTCTGTGGTAAAGTGCCCCTGCACCTTTCTGGTGGAGGAACACAAGGCTTCTGTTGACTTTGCAGAACGAATCAGAAACAGAGCAATTTGGATCCAGGCTTTCCCCATGCCAGAAGCTGATCCCCTTACATAAGCTGAAATGCAAGAAAGTCAACATACCATCTCACCTGGATTAAGAGAACTGTCTGCAGGCTAAAATATCCTCAGTCATGGAGTGCTTGGAAAAGGTAATATTTAATCATTATCAGCCATGAATCTTCATGAATCCAGACTCTGTTTTGCTATGTAACTGTGAATCCAGAGCAGCTCCATTGACTTACCTGCATTCTTACCAAGGGTTTCTGAGAATAAATCAGGACAAGACTGTCAGATTTTTATCATCTTATTTCTAAATGGAGATGTATGCCCTTCAACACATAAAAAGATTATTTGTTCATTTCCATTTTCATAGAATCATAGAATCGGAGAATGCTTTGGATTGGAAAGGACCTCCCTGCAATGAGCAGGGACATCTTCAACCAGATCAGGTTGCTCAGACCCCTGTCCAACCTGACCTTGAATATTTCTAGGGATGAGGCCTCCACTACTTCTCTGGACAACCCGTTCCAGTGTTTCACCACCCTCACTTTAAAAAGATTCTTCCTTAAATCCAATCTAAATCTACCCTCCTTTAGTTTAAACCCATTACCCCTTTTCCTGTCACAGCAGGCCTTGCTAAAAAGATTGTCCCCACCTTTCCTATAGGCCCCCTTTAAGTACTGAAAGACTGCAATGAGGCCTACCTGCAGCCTTCTCTTCTCCAAGCTGAACAATCCCAACTCTCTCAGCCTGGCCTCGTAAGAGAGGTTCTCCAGCCCTTGGAGGATCATTTTAGTAGCCCTCCTCTGGACCCACTCCAATAGGACCAGGTCTTTCCTGGGCTGAGGGCTCCAGAGCTGTATGCGGTGCTCCAGGTGGAGTCTCACCTCCCTCAACCTGCTGGCCACCCTGCTTTTGATGCAGGCTAGGATATGGTTGGCCTTCTGGGCTGCAGGCGCACATTGTTGGCTCATGTCCAGCTTTTCATCCATCAGTACCACCATTTTAATGGAGTTTCTAATATGTTGCTAATATGTTCAAAATACAAAAGGAGAGGCAATTCCCACTGCCAGGAATAAAAAGAGAGAAGTGACAGTTTGCGATTTATTCTACCAAAACTTGCCAAAAGATTTTGTTGAAAGTGGCTTTGATTAAAGGATGCATTAAAGCAATTTTAAATAACATTAATTAAGAAAATGAGCATATCATGAGGATAGATTTTAGTGGACAGGTTAATATTTACCCTGCAAAAAACAACTTCATGGCTTGAGTGAGTCAGCATGGTGTGTGGGAGAAGGGCTGGTGGAAGGCTTCTCTGTGGTGGAAAAAAACCTGAATTATTCTGCCTCAATGAAAATGGTAAAATGAAGTAGCTCTTGCTGGCAAGGTGTCTGTTCTCCTTTTTCCTTATTTTCCCTTCATTTCTGTCTCCTTGTGTCCCATTGCAGTAGCTGTTTCCCAGACTCTCTGGCCCATTGCTTGCAAAGGACGACTTCATACTCTGCAGCTTTGTGTTGCAGGGTAAAATGGACAAGATAGCCTACTGCAGTCTCTTATTGGAACACTTGCTGCCCTCCAGCACTCAGTCTGCCTACGAAAATGCCTGTTTTGCCCACACCTACAGTGACAATAGTCAGACCTTCTAACTAGGTGCATCTCATTGATTTAAACAGCTTTCCTTCTATATATTGAAGAGCAAGACAAGTCAAAGTCCCTATGCTAGCCTGTTTTAGAGTAACATCTCTCTGCATTAACTATCTAGAAAAACTGACCTCGCTAGACATCTAGTGCAGGTGTCTAGAATTAAATTTTCTATATTGTTGCATTATTATGCAAACACACTCTTATTTAAATTTCCTTTCTGCAGGAACTGTCCTGCTCACAAGAAAAGAGGTCTGCAGAAAACTGGTCATTTCTGTTAGCTAGTCCTGCATATTTTGGTCTTACTTAGGCTGAAATTTGAATTTTAAATCCAATTTTAATGATTAATGGAAGAACCTGATGAACTGATGCAAAATTTCATGTGAGCTCTAAAGATGTGACTGAAGCAGCAACTTTTGCAAGTACCTTCAAGTGATCTAGAGAAATAATAGGTATTTATTTTTCTTTATTGAGGATGAAATATCATGCTTAGTCTTGCTTATTTGCAGGAATATGTTAGTGGAAGAAGTACAGGGATGTTGACAAGTGTATATTCAAAGACAAAATCTTGGGTTAAATTGAGAGGAATCTTAAATGTTCCGTTTATTCTTCAATATTTTTATGTAATTGGATTTATTTTTCAGTCAGATCCAAACAAGCAAAGGCAAAAAAATACAACGTATTTCATGTCTCTGATGGCTCAAGTCACCTCTTTCAATCCCTAAGATACTGACTATCTGGGTCTCAATACATGTATTAGAAATGACCTTGTACCTTTAGCCTGGAGTTCAAACCTCCACTCATATCTGAGTCTGTCATACTTTTTTTCCTTAAGTCCTTAAATCCTGAAACTGCCAAACTTCATTCAGCTGCAAAAAAGTTACATGATTTTTAACCTTGTAAAAATCAAGTGTGAGATATTTGAGTGCATAAAGAATTCAAAGGTAAAATGAAAGTTGTAAAGCTAGATCTGGCCTGCATAGGTATTTGTACTGATTATCAGGCATTGTGTATTAAGGGAAAGTGGAAAAAAAAATAAATCTGTGACTTGTGATGTCTGTAGCACCAAGTATGAAAACTGAAAACAAGACAGAAGATTTCATATCTCATTTCAAGTACTTTTATGTCTGAATGTTGCCCTTTTGGTGACCTTGCACTATACCCAGAATATAGCTAAAGCCAAACTTAAATCACAGTGATGCTGATTTGAATAAGCTTCAGTAAATGTACACAAAAGCCTCCATTCTCCCTACAGAAAAATTGTATTATCTCACTCTGATTTAAGTAAAAGCTCTCTTTGTTAAAGGAAAAGAAATTGCTTTACAAAATAACAGGGACTGATAAGATCTGTCAATAGAATAAGATCCTGCATTTTAAATGGACACATTTGGAGTTTAAAATATCACTGTTAACCAAACTCGTAACCAAACTCATAATCTTTATGTTTTGGAAAGAAATATTCATACCTTATGGAATACTCTAGCATTTTAAATTTTATAATATAAAAGAAAAAAATTTACATATGAAAGTTTTCCTTATACCTACAAAAACCCTGATACGTTTTCTGCCTCTTAAATGGCTGCCTTCCAAAGAGTTCTTGCTATCAAATCAAGCTTCATAAATTCTTCAGTTGTATTCTCTATGGAGAACTCACTGATGTATGAGAATTATGTAGGTCTTCCTTTTGTTTTGAAGGAGCTATCCCAGTCATCCTTTTATTCTTTGGGGATTAACACTCACTGGAAAAGATGAGCATTAATTTCTGCAGGACATCACCCTAGCCATAGCAATAATGGACAAATTGAGAAATTGAGAAATAGAGAAATTTCTGAAGCTTTAAGAGGCTATTTAAATTTCTATGGAGAATTCCTTTCTGAAGAGTCTAAACATCACCTTCTCTTCACAACCCTGTAATACAAAGAAGAAAAATTAAGTAGAGGTTTGCAAAAAGACTTTGTGGACATGCTTTTCTGGTAATTGCATATAGAATATTTCTACCATAAGTGTCTTATGGATAATGAGGGCTGCAAGTACCAGGAGGCAACATCAGTGTCCCTTCCAAACTATAGCATTTATTGCCTTGGCTGTCAGAGCTGTTATATCTTTGATATGTGGCAACAGCTTAAAACCATTTGGAAACAGAGGCTTCTGCACAGCGAGGGATGAAATTGCTGGAGCAAACACTACTGCACCTATGAGGCTGGCCTACAGCCACTGCCTTTCAGATGCTGGTAAGAAACTGTAAGAAACCTGTTGGCATAGTGCAAGCCTGCATTTTGGAAAGGCTGGCTGCTCATCTGCAGGGCAGGTGAGTAAAAACAGCCTGTGCTTTGTGGGCCCCATCGTTCTGAAAACAGGTTTCTTTGAAAGGAAAGGAGTTGTGTTCGCTCTCACCTGAGGTGTCACCAATGGCTGCATCAGAAAAGTATTATGACATAAAATATGGTAATATAGAGCAAAATCAGCAAGGGATTTGGCAGTCCATTCACTCAGATGTCAAGTGCCAGGACTCTGCTTTGGAAATAGCAAAGCAATGCATTTACCATGGCAGTCAGGCTGTGTCCTTTCTTCTACGTAGTTAGAGGTTTGAAGCAGGAATTAATGGTCCAGTATTGCACATAGGGCAAAAGACTGACTTGATGGCCTTCTCTGGCCTTAAATTCTATGTATACTAGGCATAAATGCAAAGCCAACAGCTACAAAATTAGTGCTAAGATCATCTTTACTCTCCTACAGGTACTGCTGCCTAGACTCTTCGACAGTTTTTTTTAAATGCAGACTAATACAACCGCAGAATTCAACAAACAGCTCATGTGCTAAGGTTTTTTGCCTTTTTTTTATTCTAGAAGGAACTTTACTAAGCATCAGAGTTCCTGTAACTATAGAAGATAATAAATTAACTCAAATCTAAAGAAAATAATATTGTAACTGGAATGAAGCTGTGATGTTTTGTGACTGCTATACAATTTCTCATGTTGAATACAAACAGGGCGTAGAAACTTAAACTCTGTATCACAGTTTGCAGAGTAAACATTTTCTTGCTTTTAAGACAAATTTTACAAATTTTGGAAACTGTTTTCCCACTACACAAAATCCAAGCCTCTGAGAAAAAAGAAACCCAAACATACAGCACCAAAGCACATAGTTTTTGTCAGAACCAGTGGGCTTCACATAAAATACATGAAGAATCAACTTTGAATAATAAAAAACTTCACGAACTGTGCTCAGTTAGGATCTGCTACCCACAAGAATATGCTGCCAATTTTACACTGAGATTCCCCCAGTAAATCAGGCTTCCTGAATCTCAGGGGAAACTGCAGAGATGAGTTTCAGATAATTCTAGTAGTTCGACCTCAAAGACTGCTGATAAAACCCAAAGTATTTTCACAAGAGCTGTTGATTACACTCTCATACTAAATCAAGTATTGCTTTCCAACGAGATTGTGGCGTGCACAGCCTTGCAAAGTCAGTGGGAAGGTTAGAAAAGTCATCTTGTCCTGAATTAATCTATTAACATAAGTGCCTGTGTCTTTAAATGGTTTTGTCTTCTTAACACTTCCTCCAAGCTATTGCGAAAACATCTGCTTCACTTTGTTCCTGTCTGCTGAGACAGAAGACTGTCCAAAGTTGTGTTTGTTTTGTAAGAACAACAACAAAAAAATCACTGTAAACCAAGTTGAAGTTGTTAGGCAGGTTTCTACTTTTACAGACATTATTACTCTTTTATAAGCTGGGGATTGCTAATGGAAAACACTAAAACGTTCTTTCACTAAGAATTTTGTGTGGTTTTGTTATAATTTACAAGGTAAAGCATAGTTATAACTATCACTTGACTGACAAAGCTTCTTAATGAGATCCAGCACAGAGGAGAATTCTAATAATCCATTAATTATTTACATTTGTCATAGAACATGCAGAAAAACGAAAAACATTTTAGCAATAGACAGGGAACAGTCTCAGGCCTAAATGAATAAATATGTCTTTTATTTCTTACCTGTTGAGCCAGGAGGAAAGGAGGCAATATACTGGGACAACATCCATACAAACAGGTCTTAACTGCATTTGACCCAAAAGTTTTCAAGTTTTGAAGATATCTAAAGATATCCAGCAGAAAAGAAGGGTATATCAATAAGTTCTATGGAGGCTGCTGGCATGTTTCTGGTTAAAATTACCAGCAGCAGGCCAAATGCTCCCAACCTTCACTCAGGGTCTGGGGTTGAGGCTCTTGCATTTGCACCAGGACAAAGCTCTTGTCCTGGCATATAAGCTTAGAAGGAAGCAGGAAGACCGTAGCCCCTTAGCTCTTCACAAAATTGTACCCCACTACAACTTTGTTAGGCCAGTTTTTGGATAACTGATGTATGAAGGCTTTTCATTTTCCTGAATGCTGTCTCCTTACCTCTTTATATAACTTTGCCTGCATTGACTCTTTTCTCCTAGACTCTTGAAGGGGCATTGGGAATGGGAAAAGAAAAACAAAAGGAGAATGTTTATGTTCTGTTGGTAAATGTGGTTGATGCAGGAGGTTCTGATTGCTAAGGGGCAAAGAAAATCTCAGATTTGTGAGGAAGCTGTGAGGAGAAGTGACTCTGAAAAAAAGTGCTTAAAAAACTTAAGATACACTAAAATGGTGAAACATTTAATGATCTGTCCCTGTTTTTCAGTCTTAGGTGCTTTGAAAATGGCTGGTTTAGGAGTAATTTGTCCAGTAATACTAGGTATACCTACACTAGCATTGCCAGGGAACGTTGCTTGGGCACTGAGAGTCAAGACTGTGGTGTCACGCTGTAGGGATGTCGCTGGCCCAGTGTAGACCCAGGCTAACAAACAGTCCCCCTATCTGTCCCTGGAGCCACCTGTCTGCCAGCCTCTGTTCCTGAGGAAAAAGGCATTTCACAGGAGAGAGCTAGGCTGTCTTGTACCTGTCAGTCTTGGTGCCAACCCGTGTGTTCTGGCTCCATGAATTTTTAATACAGTTGTAGTGTAACCCTCCTAAAAACCTGAAAAGAAGGTGGTGATTTCTTATTTTCATTTTGAGGTTCATTTCTCTCACTTGGAACTCTGGTAGATTTTTAGAGATGCTTCAGCTCTGTAGCAGCACAAACTTTCACATAATAAACATAAACAGATAAATAAATAAATCTCAGCAGGCTTAAACAGCCTGTTACAGACTTCTGGTTGCGTATTATGATTATCCACATATTTCATCAACTAACTTAGTGTTGCTCCCTCCACGATTAGCTTCTGATAAAAAAATATCTGTTTTCAGTGCATAAAAACAATATTTATCTGTTCTGTTACAGTTGACTACCTAGTTCTTGTTCACTAGCAAATTGCAGTATCAACTTTATTGGCACAATTTAATTTTATTTACCAGGAAACAAAATTCTTCAACCAGAATAACTGGTTGTGGCTTTTATTTTACAAAGTTACAATGAAGTAAGCTTTCAGAGAAAAAAGTAAATATTTAATTAGTAACAAGTTATATAAAGCAATTACCTCTATAGGAAGTGCGCTTTCCCCTTTGTTATGTAAGAGATTCATTGTTTCCAAAGAGGAATTTTGCCAGAATAATGATTGTATGACACCCTTACATAAAAGGAGAGAATATAATCCACCAATAATGATCATAAGTAATACATGGCCATTATTATTATCTCTTTTGGCAAATGTTTCCCAGAGTATCCAACATATATTAAAGAGGCCTCATTTGCATACCACATAAGTCTGCATGTATTATAAGTGTTCATTGCATTGAAATCTCAGAAATATGTTTGTGTTTATGTAAACTGGCACTTTTACTAGCTGGTGTGTTCAGAAAGTGCCAACACCTTATTGCTGTCCTTAGTGCTGGCATTATAGAACAGGCAGATATCGTCAAAAGTATGTAAAATTGAAATAAGAGACCTGTCTCAGTTGCTCATTTTGCCTGTGTTGTGGTATAACCCGGCAGGCAGCTGAAAACAACACAGCTGCTCTTTTACTCCTCCCTCCCTCAGTGGGATGGGGAGAGAATTGGAAAAAAGTAAAACCCGTCGGTTGAAATAAAGACAGTTTAATAAAACAGCAGAGGAAAAGAGTAATAATAACAATAATAATATACAGAGTATACAAAACAAGTGATGCACAGTGCAATTGCTCACCACCCACTGACCGATGCCAGCCCATTCTCAAGCAGAGATTGCTCTCTCCTCCACCAATTCCCCCAGAGCATGACATCATACGCTGTGGAAGAGCCCTTTGGCCAGTTGGGGTCAGCTGTCCTGGCTGTTCCCCCTCCCAGCTTCTGGTGCATTTGGCAGAGCACAGGGAGCTGAAAAGTACTTGACTGGTGTAAGCACTGCTCAGCAACAATGAAACCATCAAGGTGTTATCAACTTTCTTCTAGTACTAAATCCAAACCACAGCACTATGCCAGCTATTAGGAAGAAATTTAACTCTATCCCTGCTGAAACCAGGACATTTCTCTGGTGCCCACTCTACCCCTCATGCCTTCCCCTCATGCCATTATCTTCATTAGAGTTTTGGTTTTGATTATGAAAATATTTCACTGTTTTATCCTAATAGTTACCCTAACTATACAAATGATTATAATATTATGTCATAAACTCTCTTTAGTCCTTCCAGTCTTAAAGATGTGTAAAATTATATAATCAGATTTTGAGGTTTAAAAATTGCACTTGAGATATCTGAAAAAGGGAAGACTCAGTGGGGTTTTTTTCCTTTTGTCTACTGAAGGATTCTATTTTTGAATTAAAATATCTAAGGTTTCTGAATGCCAGGAGGGATTTAATGGAAATGCAATGATTGCTGTGATACTGTCACTTAGAGTAAAATTAAATGCATACAAAAGATCTGTTCTGTGATTCCATAGAAATATTGTTCGTCTGTTTAATTGGCCATAGGGCTCAGTAATGGGAATAATAGTGGTGGTGTTGCTCTTTGCCTTTACAAGAGCACTCTCGTGGCTAATGTATCTCTTACAATACAGAGCAAGCTGTGAAAGCACAATCATTTACACTGGGATTGAGTGGTAGCACCATAGTTCATTTTTTACAGTCTTCCACAAACACGGTATAACAAAAGTTATGCCTTCATATGACTGAATTCCCACCTTAAGTGTAAAATATTTTATCCATTTTCTGCTTCAGAAGTTCTTTCAACCTACATGAGATGGGTAAACTGATTAGCTGTGAGGATACTTATCTACTACAGAATGGACAAAAGCTCAAATCCTGCTATTGGAAGTAAAGAAAATCACAGTTACAGATAGCATAATTTTAATCCATCTTGATCAAAAAACATATTATCTGTACATTGGAATTCACTCATAATTTCTAAATAAGCACACAGAGAGGATTAATTTTTAAACTATTCTTTTTTCAAATGCTAAAAATCAAGATAAAAAAGACAAAAAAGAGACAAAAATATTTTTGACAACTGGAAGCTACACACATGACTTCTATTATGAAAGTTCGTTTTCTGTAGAAAGACGGTAAGAACAAGGAGTTGCATTTTTATCGCTCGTCAGTCAGATAAAAAAATCACTTAAAATATAATTGAAATCACATTTTGAAGCCTTCTAGTAAGTTTGTGTGAAGTTTCTGGACATTAGATGTAAATATTATTTTTAATGAAATCATGGTATGTGAACACATAATATTCTATTAATAGTGAACATTTAGAATGATATATATATCTTATTCTTATTGTATAAGATCTATATTTAACTTATAAGTTTACATTTTAAAAATATGCATGTAATAATAGGTTCTTTTTAATAAAGGTAACAGTACTAGTAATGTCTGAGTTTTAATCAATACATTGTTTGACCATAACAAACCTATTTAGATTATAATAAACATTTGGTACTTACCATTTGTAAATCAAAAGCAAATTTACAAAGGTGGAAAATTGTTATTGCTTTTGTTTATGGTTAGAAGAAGGAACTGAGAGATGTAATATTGCTTAAATTTTGAACGAGAAGTTCTTGCCAGAGGTGGGATTAAGCTAGAGATGAAATTCAGTCTGTCTTGAAATTGGAGAGGGTATAAACAATTGTTATTATTATAAATAATAACATTGACACGTTTGTTTCCCACTTCTTGGCCCTGCCGCTCCTTGGCTTGCCCTGTCAGCTAGCTGGGAAGCCGCAAAATGCTGACAGGTGAAAATTCATCACTAAAATGTTCTTCAGCATCAGTCTTTCTTTACAAGCCCCGACATCAAGACAGAGTGACCCTGACAAAGAGCTGACTATTGGCTTGTGTGTGCCAGCTCATGTTTTACTACTGTAAAAAGTAAAATGCTGCCTATATTTCTTTCTTTTTTTTGTTTTTTTTTTCCTATGGAGCAAATATTAAATGGAGTGGTCTGCAATTTGCAATAAACTGTCTGGTTTTTCTTCAACTCTGACATTTTGACGTTTCAGAATGTACCATATTTCCACCATGGAGCCCATGGGAAGAACACCTGCAAATTGGAACCCATGTTGAGAAAAACACCTGCATATCTATTACATTAATGTATTCCTAGCAAAAGCAAAAGGTGCTGCTGACTGCTGTCAGAGTTTATATATCTTTTTTGGAGCAGATTGTAATTTTCTAGGAAAGCATGAGGCCCTGGTTCTCTACAGTGCAATTGCCACACCTAAACTGTTTATCCTGAATTTTCTCTTTGGCAAGTGTTAACTATTTATACCTCGAACACACAAACTTTTGTAGATTTAAGAAAGTGGCCATTGTGTTTTTCAGTGTTACAGACTGTTTTTTTCTGCTTCCTAATTATGTTTTTAGGCTTAAATTCCTTTTAGCCCTTTTTCTTTTATTTGAGAAATTAGACATATAAAATCTATGTTACTACTATAGATCATGAATTTTCTCCTTACAATTTTATCTTTCACACAGTTTGCACTGTTATCCTATGCAAATGGTTGAGTAGTCCAATTTCTACATATATCTTAACTCTCAGAAATATGTCATAGTATTTTATTTTCAGTGTTTATTCCCTTTGAAAAGAAAAAGCTGTTTACTGTTTTAATTAGCCATCAGATGGAACAGTTATTTTCATGTTTCTTCTTTTACATTACACAGATTACAAATACTGGAAAAAAATCTGTTAGGTAATAAAATATCTTTTAAAAAGGGAACCATATAAATCTGATGTGGTATACCTACATTTCTAAGTGGCAGGTATTGCAGATAAGAGGGATAATGTACAAGTCCCTTATTTTTCAGTTATTATTGTTACATTCAGAAAAAAAATCTTTACACCTAGCAGAGTTCAAAGTAGAATTAAAATTCTCCCGTCTAACTCCAGTTCCTCTGCTGATTTTTTTTTTCTGAAAAGCACTTCAACAAAGGCCTGCCAGAATATTTTATAACAAAAATTCAATACCCAAAATGTAATGATACATGATAGCAAACTTACACAGTGGGTTTGACTACCCTGTAATAAATAGGGGGGAAAGTTATATAACCACAATGGGTAACATATCTCTCTTCTGTGAGATTTCTATTTGCTGGATTAAAAAAATATTATTGTGGCTACAAAGAAAGAATAGTTCAATTTTTCTTTTTTTCTCTTGGATTTTTTTTTCTCTTTCTTCTAAACGAAATCTGGTGCTATGCTTTTTACAGCCTCTAAACCTGTTCAGTAAGAAAAGGTACATTGTATATTTAATTCTGTATAGGAGGGAAACCTGCCTTTTAAATGCCAGTCCTCTTGAACTGGAAGGTTGAATGCACCTTCCTACACAAATTAAAATAAAAAACCAATCAGTGCTCATTTAACTCAAAGTCAAAAGGAATAAGTAATTTTTCAGAATTTTTACCCAAATCCATTATCAACAAAAGCTTTCTTTACCAAAATTTTTATAGTCACTTAAATCCAGGTCTCCCTCCTGTTTTTCATAACAATGTTTAGCTGATACAATAGCCTGAGCTGCTGAATGGAGCAAAGCCAAAGTGCAATGGGCTTTACCAATGAAAGCAACTCTCTTGCACTTTGTCAGTGTGCTTGTATTTGCACTTTCTCACTGCAGATCCTTATCCATGGGAACAGTTAATTTACATTTCAGCCTACCCCATTTTCTTATTCTACTCTTCCATTAGTACAGGATCTGAGCACAGACAAGCCTTATATCTAGTGCACGTAGTGCAAACAGATGGTTTGTTTGTATTGTGCTGTCATCACTATGATTTATTGCAACCCCTCCCAGAGTAAGACATCAAATTTACTGTATTGTCCCTCAAGGACCATGTTTTAGAGTTTATAGAGGAGAGTAGAGAAGAGTAGATGAAGGCTGTAAGGCTTCCCACAGTCGCCAAATTGATTTTTTATATCCCTGTGGTGCTGAACCGCAGATTCATAACTAGGTTGAAATCAAGGTTTTCATGAGAATGTTTCAGAAATGCTGGTACACAGTGATATGTCTTCCTTTGTAAAACATGAAAATGTCAAATGCTAATTACTTGCTACCCCAAGACTGGCACCCTGCTGATACAGTAACACAGGAGATCTGTTAACTGTTATTTTCCTTGCTACATATACCACAGTGGTGAATAAATGCAGAGTCAGAATATCAGCACAGTGGTCATGGAACCAAAAGCCAGTCTTTCTTTGCCTGCACAATGAAAACAGCTGGAGGAAATGCTTATTGTAAAACTTTTTGGTTACCTTTACTTTCAAAAATTTCTTACAGAAAAGGTTTCCATTTACGCTGTTATGTAACCACGCCTGTCATCTGCTTCAGGAAAGTACAGTCTGCTGGTGTGGGGAGAAAAAGAGACTGAATCAGAAAGACACAGCCCCCCACATCTGCACCAAAGAGGATCATTTTTAAGAAAACAGCACAAGATGATCCAAACAAACTGGTCATTCACTAATTTTACTAAAGGAGGCATGGCAGTCCACTGTTGACTCACTTGTAACGTTTGGGGTTGTGTGACCATTTCATCACACTTTAAGAATTTTTCACACAGAGGTATGCGATAAATTCACAGCACACAAACCCTCTGCAGAAGCAAGAAAATGCAACACAACCCCCCTTAGAACAATGTAAAGCTCTGTGCTTTTGTCTTTCTTTTCTATTGTCTGTGCCCTTAGCTGAACGGCTCTCTTCCACCAGAGAAGCCCAATTCAATTTGCTGTGCTGTGCTTACTTTTTTAGTAATACTTTCCATCTACCTACAGTCCCAGACCACTGGACCTACAGGTTAAGTATGTTTTGGGGTTAGGCACACCTGACCGAATAAACCTGCAAACCAATCCAAACTTCAGCATGTAGTGCATGTTAAAGGAAACAAAAAATGCACTTTTCACTGTGGGCAGGTTTTTCTGACACAACTGAGTTTCTGTGAGTAATGATAGCACCTTATGAATTTAACAAACACTAAACTAAAATTTCTTGCCATCTCCATTTTTAATTTTTTTTTAATACCAGTAAAATTAAAATGTAAGCAAGTAACTTAGCTGAAGATTCATGCTTTAGAGAATGAGCACTTTAGAGCGCTTTAGTTTTGGTTGGCTTATCATATAAAGGTGCTTAAGAGGTACTTCATATTGAGAATTGAAAATATAGGAAGTTATAGAAGAGCAAAAGAGAAAGGATGTGCTGGAGGTTTTGGTGAAGAGGAAAGACTGGAGTAGCACATGACTAAGTCTTCTATTTGTGGCCACAAAAGGCTGTGAACATGAACTAAGACTGAAAAAAGAAGATAAAGATAGGAAAGATAAAGACATTAAGCATGGAGCACAATGGCACAAAGTAATTAAGAGCAGCAGCTACTCCCATGCAAAGATTAGAGGAAATCTGTAGTCTGAGAAAGTCAGTTTACAAAGACAGTCATGCAATGTTAGCCCATCCCTATGCTATCCTGTTTGGCATATGTAAGAACAAGCTTTCTGCAGCACTTTGTGCAAGAGGTTTCAGCTTACTGAGTCTATCAACAACCTATTAGATGGTAGCTCTGCACAGACACGCAGTGGATTCCTCTCACTTTTAACAAAGAAGTATCCTCTTGCAAAGGGGCAGAAATGCTCTGTCTCCATCAATCATCTAACTTCAAGTATCAAGCCAAGATACACAGAGCATGAAAATTTGGGCTGAATATCTAACCTATATTTGTTCAACCCAGGGACAGACTGTTCCTGCTCTGAGACACAGGACACATCCTGGACACAATTACTTCGGTCACATTACCTGAACCCAGCATCCTGGCCACACAGAATGTGCCACCTGAGGCAAAGTGTCCCCCAAGGATGGGGCTTTGTTGCACCACTCTCTTGTGTTAGGAAGTACCTTGGCTTGTTGGTCAGCTGCAACAGGAGGGTGACTGGGCTGGCACAGGATGTGGGGGAATCTTCTGCCATGATGCTAAGGACCCTAGGAAGGTAGAAAGCTGCGAACATGGATAATTCAGAGGTCATCAGGAGCAAATGAAAACAGTGGCAGAATGGCCTGCCCTGGTTCTGAGGAGTTGGGAGGGGAGATCCTAGGAAACCCTAGGAAACCTGTGATGGAGAAGAATTTAAATAAGGCAGAGAAACACCAGTAACTGAAAGGATCTGAGCAGGGAAATGTGTTCCGTATGGGTAACGCTAAAGCTAAAAACTCCCTAGCTTGATATGCAGTGTGCACACACTCTGTGTGATGCTGGGCAATCACCTGAAAGAGAAAAGCTGATCACAAAGTCGGCAGACCAGAGGATATAACACTACAAACAACACAGACAAACATAATTTAACATCATGACTAGAGATATATACAAATGGATTCAAGGTACCTTCTATTTATTTAAAAGCTGTCTGTATTCTTCACCCCATAAATAGCAGGATAACTTCCAAAAACATGTTCAGAGTTCTGGAAAACAGGCATTTCAAAATATGAAATAGATAAAGTCCCTCTTAAGTGCTAACGATCATATAAACTTGGCCATGTGTCCATGACCATGAGAATATGATAACGTTATCTGCCTTATGAAGTCCTGATTTCCTCTTGCATGTATCTGGGTAGCATGTACAACATTTTTATTACCCAGAAAACTGCTAAAAAAAGAAGAAGAATGCTTACTCCTGAAAGGTTGTATACTTTATAATAGGAAAGCCTTTCTGCCTCATATACTTAAACTAAATAAGGGAAAACTTGCTGCTTCCCCACAGGACCCTGTGTATTAAATTTTGTGTATTGCAATGTCTACACTGAAACTGGCAAGTTAGTCAAAATAGAGAATTATCACCTTTATCCATTTTTCATATATTTTAAAATTGTTTTTTGTACTTCTGCTTTCTTCCATACCTGTACAACATATGAAATTAAGCCTTTTGATACTCTTAAGCTAATTTTGCAGTTTCTCATTTACTGGCTTTTGCACATCAAGATGAGAAATATTTTTCAAGGCATGTCTTTAACTTGTTTCAGAACATCTTATTACCTTTAACAATTATGATTATTAAAATCATATCAAAATCCAGTGTGGAAAAATAATTTAAAAAATCAAATAAGATGACATTATGGATCATCTAAGAGGTTTTATAGCTTAACTCATCAACAATACTTGAGTTCAAAACTACACATTATAATGAAGAAAAAAACAAACTAGACCCTATATGTGCCTTCATAACTGCACTGATAGTCTTTGAAAAACAGACATGAAAATACATATTACAGAAAAAGCATTAGAATCCTGTAAGCATCCAAATCTGGGGTGCTAAATATAAAGGAAAATATTTACACTTCAAATGAAACATAAGCAAATTAGTCCCAAAGAATAATGCTCAAAAATCCCTCCACACCTTCAACAAAAATTTTTGAGATGCTGTGTGGTATATAACTCTATAACTGTTCTTAAGAAATCTGCTAGTAGCAGGCTGACTGGGGTTACTCTGAACTAAATTACCCCAACTGAGTGAGAGGATACAAAAATTCATTTTGAAATATTTTCATATCTAAATGTTGAGATGATACCAATTTGTCATGGGGTTAGGCCGTTCCCTTTTCAATACCACGTCTAAAAAAGGTTAATAAATTCAGTAAATGTCATAAATGTCTTGTTGATATTTCTGATCTTTCAGAAGCTTGTGGCATGCAGTCGGGAAATATAAACAGCACCATGTGCCAGTGGAAACATTCATATCCTGCACCTCACAAATTTTGAATTTTCCACTTCACCAGAGTGTTTGGACTGTTCACTAGCCCACCCATAAACTGTGAAAGTGGTTTACACACATGATTTAAGCCCTGAAATCTCTAGACTTTCTCCCTACTCATCATAACATTTAAACTGAGCCTAGTATTATGTGTGCACGCGTGTCATTTACTTACCCAAAGTGGATTGAGGCAAATACCTACACTCTTTGCCAAACTCAGGTCTTGGCTAGTGTTAATGGATTCGTGCATATGTTAGCTCAGATGAAGGCCATATAAATTCATAAGATGACTGCATGAACGTAAGTATGATTGAAATCCTAGATTATGCTTACAGAGTGCTGCCAAAGAAAAGTCTTCAGGAAGAATGAAATAATTAATCAAGATTGTACTATTAACAACCCACATATATTCCACTTTCAGTGCTCAGGTATTCCCCTTTAGGACTTTCTGTACCCAGGCTTGTCATGCAGCACTTAGGAGGAAAAACAAAAAAGCACATGCTTCTAGATTTAACAATTTGTGATTTACATAAAGACACACTGATAGATGGATGTCTGGACTCATTAAATGAACTGGACACTGTTTTGTAGGAAATGGTAGCTGGTCTTAAATAGCTGCTTTGAAAAAAGGTCTCTGTGCTGCTTTTGCTAGCAAGCAGCTAATACATTACTGTAGACAGGAACCATGCTTACATTAACATATTAGGCAAGATACAGCTCTACCAGTGGTTGCCGTATTTGTATTTGCTTATGTTATAATAAATTACTATTTAGTTCAAGATAAAACTGAACACCAAAGCCCCTTTATGAGTCTATCTATTTGACATTGGCAGGCAACCCTCAAGTAGAAGCACAGTATCTCCACGGAAGGCGACCAGTGACCTGGAAACTCCTAGTGAAGAACCTCATGTCAATATTTTCACAGCAATACTAACTGAGGCAAAAAAAAGACAGATGATTCTTTGAAAACCAAATATAGAGATCACGGAGAGAAAAGAGTATACAGGGAAATGCTTCTTTCATTAAACTTCTCCAAGTCAGAATCGGTAGCCAACTTGAATTTACTTGTCACTGTTCCATTTTACCCTGTGCCCTGGCAACAAAAAGCATCTACCATGGCACAAAGCCTCACTTGGCAGGTGAAATGGTGAAGAGGCCACTCTGCCTAGAATGAATTTACAGACCTTAAATAGAGGAGAGAGGCAAAATTTGGTTACAACGTGTAAAAAGGTCATTAGCCCGTGTTAATTTTCCTAAATGAATATTAACTTTTAACCAAGCAAAAAAATAATCTTAACAAAATATTCCTTGTGCAAAAAGATGCTTTAGTAAAGCTGGTGACTTTCTTAATTTTCTTACAGCAGCTTCTAGGACTTTGATGAAGTTTAACTTCTCCCATGTTCTATTTATAATCACCGTAGTGGAATAAACTTACTGCTCTGCTATACTGAAATTTTCTTTGCAGTTCCATCATCTTTGTGGAAAGCAAGACCTTAAATGATTAATTTGACTGTACTACTGCAAGTTTTTCATTTTTAACAGTGGTATTACTTGTGGGACAGGCAATATTATTGTTTTATAAAACTGCTAATTTATTAAATATTTTCGTGTGTTATAAGAACATACATTCTTAGGCAAACAGTAATATAGAAATATTAATTTTAATATAACTTTGATTTATAAGATTTGTGCCAATACATACACATAATTCAGTTGGTCAAAAAGTCCTTTCACTCTTTTATTAAGCAGTCATATCAAATCTGAAATGCACATAAATCACAAGTGTTGCTGTACTTTATAGTTACTCTCTATTTTACAGTTATGCTCTATTTAGTTCACAAAAATGTCCCTAAATCATGAATAAAGCAACAAGTGATGACAAATGACAAGCCAATTCTCACTGCTTATGGAGGAGAAAGACCTTTATGATCCTGCCATATACCTCTAGCTCTGTTGGACTGGAATTCCGTTTGTGGCGTGCTCTTCACAGTTTTCCCTCAAAGCTGTCAGAAGAGACTGATAAGAGGGAAAAAGCATAAAGAAGAGGACATGTACTTGTTTTCCACTGACATGGAGACCATAAGGGTCCTGGAAAAGTTTCTGGACTGCTTCACTGTTTGTCAATATCTATGTATAAAGAAATCACAGTAGGATTTCTGAAATGCATTTATTCCCTACACATTGCCCTAGCTAGAAAAAGGAGATAACAAAGAGTCTGTTTTGAAATCTTTACAAGTTGATCTTGATTATTTTATTACACAGAAGCCAGAGGGCATCTGGGATATTTGTAAAGAACTGTCTTTCCACAGAGTCTTCTTTTGGAACAAAAAAACAAAAAAGGTGATGATATGCAGAACTTCTAATTATCTCATGGAAGCACTGTTAGGAACATCCCATAACTCAAGAGAATATGACTAGCAGTAAAAAAATAAAAATATGAGGTTAGCAAGTGATTGCATTTTCAGTGGAACTGACTCACAAAGGTATTATTTCTCAGAAGTGCCCATATCCTATTTCAAAAATGATTGAGGTTCTTGGGAGCCAGTATCTTGCTGCACGTCAAAACTAACTCTCTTTACACCTTGTGAAAATGTTATTCTTTATGTTTGTAGCATATTCCTACCCCTTTCCACCAGACTAGTTCATCAAAATTAATTTCTTTGTGTTCTTTCTGTGTGGGACAACATGATAGTGGGGCCAGGTATTTCTTTGCACAGATTCTTTGTAAATAAAAAGGATTTACGTCAAAGTCTGATTCCTCTGAATGCATCAGGAATCAAACAAGAAGGGAATGTGTTTACTCCCTACTCCAGTATTTTATAATACATATCATTCAAAGTCTCTGTCTCAGATTCATTTCAGGTCATACTTTAAGCTCTTTTTGGCTGTCCACTGTTTTATGCTGTCTCTGCTGTTTCTCTCAGGCACAGAAACACACTGCTGCAATCCAATCGATATCTCACCCCACCTCTGTTAGCAGAACTTCAGCATCTCCTCATGGCCCATTGCTGCTACATACAATCATGCATAATCTGTTTTGGCAATCCAATCGTATTGTTTTGGATTAGTATTCCTGGGAAAATACAATTTTCTAATTTCTCTGAATGAAAGGTTGCCAAACCCAGTTTTCATTATATTTACTCATACCTTAACTGTGTTTTTTATGTATTAATGGTAAGCCTTCTCAACTAAAAAATTCTGAGGAATTTATCTATTTTTAACGTTTAGTCACTGTGGTCAGAAGTAGAGAGGACTGATTCATACTGCTATTTTCAGGAGGTCCTCGGTTACACATCCCATTAGTGATAGCTCAACCTGCTAGTTGACTGAAATAGTCTACTTTATCTTCCTGAAATGTTGGCAGCCAGTACACAGTGAAAGATGGTGAGAGGGATCCCAGCCATACTGGAAGTCTGTACAGTTCTACTGAAGCAAATGAAGAAGTCTGAATTTCTGAAAAGGCAGAACAGGGCTGAGGTGTTTGCATTTCCCTAAGAGGGTAAGTGATATTCAACCCCAGAAGCACAAGGCATGTTAGGGGCTTCCCTATTGATCATGGTGATGGTATAAAGCCTGACACAATTACTCCTGAAGCATCTCAGGAGTTTCAAACATGAAAATGACCAAGTTGGGTAAAAGTATGTGTTCACTAGAATGATACCAAAAAACCCAACACCAAAAAAAACCACAAAAAATTTGCTTTACAGTCAATATCAGCAAAAACCAAATCTTAACTAATATGGAAATAAATTGCCCTTGAAAGAACTTATTGGATCACACACTGAGAAAAGATCAGACACATATGTAGTGAATGTTACACTTACCTTTAGGCTTAAACTCCATTTAAGCATTTACTTCAGAAGTGGTGCCTCCAAGTAGGTAATTCATATTTTTTAAATATATCTGTGTCTGGTTTAGTATAATCAAATTATGATTTTTCAAGTCAAAGTAGAAATAACTACAGAACACACATAATAAGAGAATATGAGGAAGAGTAGTATTGCCAAATGTAGATTTTATACCTGTTCTTTCTTAATTTGACTTGGGTTTAGGAAAAGCTAATGTTTATTTTCAGATTATTTCCTAGGGAGACTTGCGCAAATATAAAGCCACATTCTTTTCCTGGTGCAACTGCTCAAATTCACATCAAAATTAACAGATTCTGTTTATAGCAGCAGATAATTGAACCCCAAATATTTGCTCAAAATCAGTGCACATCATGAGTGGTTCACAACATATCTTATTCTACTGCAGCAAATCTGCTGTGAGTCAGTAAGTCTTATCCTGCAAATAAGATGACTCCCACAAAAGTTATTCTCTCTTTTTAAAAAGATGACCTTTTTCAGACTATTCTTCATCTTGCTGGCAAGAAATGTACAAATTCCAGCTCATTAAGTCTTCCATAGTGCACATGGATCATCCTGGAATAAATTTATTCCTTCTGTCAAGGGTATACTTCAGAAGGATAACTTCCACTGTGCTGCTCCAGCTATAACAAGTCATCCACAAAACTGCGGTTTTACTCCAGTTCTGTCAGAATCCTCCCACTCCTCCTCTAACAGCACCTTTTTTAAACCATAGTACTTATGAAAGGATTATGCATCAAATAGAGTTTCCAAGAAATGTATGTGGTGGTATTAATAATCAGGACCCAAGTTTTTATAATGCTTTTCTCATTCCCAGTTATGAAGTCTCTCCAATGCTTTTAATTTACATTTAAATCTTGCAAGAACTTGTTTAAAAAAAAGATGTGAGGCAATTAATATTTTAATTCACCATGAACTAATTGCCTTAAAAAGTCATAATGGGAATCGATATTTCATATACTTAAGATACATATGCTATGTTAAGCATTAAGTGCATATTGCTAGCTTGGTGTTAGTCTTGCCTGGAAGACTGCCAGTGAAGCTGAAACTAGCATTTTGACACTCAAAATCACAGGAAACCTTTAAATGAATAATTATTTTTACAGAACTGTTTACATTCAGAAGTTTTAACCAAATCTAATGCTTGTTTTAAGGAGAACCACATTTGTTTTAGTGTGCTGTTAAATTGCATATAAATCATAATTTACCTTTGCTGCATATCCTAATACAATTTATTAAGGAAATAGTCCTTTTAATAACAAGACTTCAGGAAACAGAGAGCTCAATCACACATAAAGAGACAATAAGATTACTGTTAATACACTTTTAACCTTTTAATAACTCATTCCAATTAGCACACAGAGCTGAAGGGTCAGTGGCCATTTTCCTGCAAGCCCCCTTTATGGACTGACAGATTTTTCATCCCAGAAAACAAACCCTGGGCCAGAAATGTCCCACCTCACTCCCTGATCTCCTGAGGAGCAGGGCTGGGCCCTGAGCATGTCACTCTGGGCAGATGCCTGTACAGTGAGGTAGGAGGCACCAAGCACCATGAGGCTCATTTGAACAGAGGTGTTTTATTTTGCGGTTGGGCGTCTGTAGACAATTTGCATGGTTGAATCACTTGGAGGTAACTCAGTAAGCTTCTATAATTCAACACCACTGTCTGAAGTACCACTCCCTAAATTTCCTCCTTCTGCCTTTATCCACACTGTTGGTGTCTATGAAAAATTTGTTTACTTCTTCCATGTCCATCCCCACATCAATCTTTATCAAATGTCTCAACTTCCCAGAGAAGTTTGATGTTCACAGCCAATATTTTTCTAATTAAAAGAAATATTTTTAAAAGGAAAAATGGATGTAATTCCAATATTTATCTGTGGTTCAAAACATTCAAAAAAGTATAAAACACAGAACTCAGAAGTTAAATAGACACTTCCATGGCTTTCAAAAATTACAGAATTTTAGTATTTTGAAAATATTTAATAAACTTTTTCTTATTTTGGAGACAACTTTCAATAAAACATCCGTTAGTGCAATCAGTGAAGCACAAAGCTAACAGAGGTATATAGTGTGATGAGGCTATTCTTATTTGGTCTTAAAGTTGAAAAAAGGCATTGGATCTGGCAATTCAAAGAATTCTAACCTTCACACTGAGCTCACATTGTTCACCCCTGAACAGTTATAAACAATTGAAAGCTTACAGTCAAAATATTGATTTGTTTTACTAGAATAGGTTTATAATATCCTACTGGCAAGCAGGAGACTGTTAAAAATTTAAATGATGGATCAATGTGGAAAAATATTGATAATCTGAAACAATCAGACCTCTGGCATCTGTAAAACTGAGGAACAAATTTCCTCTTAGGACTGACAGCGCTTCTCACTTCTGGTCTCTGGCCAGTGCCAAACTGGTGCCAGTGCCAAACAAGTGATGTCTCTGAGCATTCCTCAGAGCTTCCACACAAACTGTGCATTTATTTCCAACTTTCAGAAAGTTTGGTCTGATCTTTCATAGTAGCAATGTCCATGGGTGGAAGGAAGCTGCTTTTTTTCACAGGCATTTGTTAGATTCAGGAGTACAAGCTGGTTCTCACCGTATTTTAGTCTTCCACTTTCTTTTCTTTCTCATTTCAAGTAACTTGGTTAAATCGTTGATAGCTCACAGGAAACCCTGAGGTTTGTTTCAGAAGAGCAAACATTTTTCTAATCTCCCTCTGATTTATTAGTCTGACTGGTTGATGGCTGCTGAATAGTCAGCAAGCACACAGATCTGTATCTCGCTAACAAAATAAAAACAAAAAAAGAGACACTTTTGACATCTGAGGAAGGCATATGCACATTTTTACAGCTCTTTTTTTTAATGTACCTGCACAACTCAGGGACTTTGAAATTCCTTCCAGGAAAAGGATGTATTCATTAAATGTACTGAGACATCTTTAAACATAGAGCACATATTGAACAAGGTAACGCTTTGTTCTGGCTTCCAGTGTGGTCCTCCCATATTTCACTGAAGGGTTTTTTATTTCGTCAGTGTTGGCTCTACAAGGCACATTTGGCTGGTGGCATCCGCAGTATTTCTCTCTGTCTTCTAAGCAATAAAGCTCCAAAAGCATTATGGATTGCAGTTAGGTTGGACTTAACAGAGTAAATTTCCAGATTTCTATTATTAGAATGACTATCACTGAGCTGCTTATTTTGAGTTTGCTTATTTAAAATACACCCAGTTTTGCAGCTAGACATCCTGGCTAGCAACTGAGAGCATTTAAGAGCATTTCACAGGACTCTCCATGCCACACCAGACCTTCATGGTGCCTCCCCCTGGGCTTTTGTGGCCTCCACACCACACACTTGCACCCAGGACAACCCCAGGCCCATCAGCCCTCACACTGCCACAGGGACACCCCACACACCCTGTTGTGTGTCCACATGAGGCACTCCGATTAATCAAGGGACAAGGCTGTGGCTGCTGGGTGTAGGCAGCATCTAGTACTGGGGACTGTCCAGGAAAACTAAATCCTAAGGAAGCCTGTGGTTAGCTGAAATATTACAGCTTTCTACAAAGACGTTTAGAGGAGGGCAACTGCTTCTTCAACTGACGGATTTCAGTCATTAATGTTTGGCTCTGTAACACCCTCCACAGCTTCAAGGAACAGCACCAGCAAACTCTTACAACTGAACAAGGTGTCATATGGACTCCAGGAGCCTTGTCTTTATAACACCGACTACCTTCATATCCATGACAAACAGAAAAAGCTGATCATGTGCTGTTTGTGCAATCAAAAGGGTAGATAAGACCAAAGGCACATAGAAAAACAAGTAAAATTAATCTTTGGTTAAAAGTTAAACAGCTACATATATACCAGGTAAAAACATGCAAACAAACACATATATTTTATGATAAAAGCTCTAGGTAAGAAGAAAAAACTTAGAGTTTAAAAAATAACGAGTCATGTCTAAGTGCAGAGTTTGCTTCTGTATCACAGGACACTCTTACTTCCAGCTTTAACTTCTTCATGGCTGATCCCTTCACTTCAGCTCAGGCCATACACTTGAGGAGAACATCTTTACCTTGGTTTTATCTGAATGAATATTCACAGAAGCAGCTTGCTACCATCTTCTCATAAGGGGTATTTGAAAAAAAAGGAGTATGTTTAAAAAGTTAGGCAGAAGCTTTCAGGTTGTAGTGAAGAGAAGAGAAACACATGAATACGGTTACCATTATCCAACACCATTTAAACAGCAAAAAGCTACAAAAATTATTTCCAGTGAATGTTTGCATTTTTTTATAAATTTATTTACTGAAGACCAGAGGTAAGTAATTTTCTCCTCAGGGCTATTACAGAAGCAGCAAGAATATGAACTGAAAATACTAGTTATAAATTATCTACTCCGTTTTTACTCTCCAATACTGGCAAGTAGAGCTCTGAACTACTGGATTTAGGCTTCCTTTCCTCTTAGTGGACTACAAAAAAACCCCAGGTTAAGTGGCAGAGCAGAATACTTGTAGTCCTCCTGCATCTTCATCCAACATGAAGCTTGAATATGTAATCACAGCAGGAAAAATGGCTGCTACTACAGCAGGTTGAGTTTTTTTCCTTTTTACAAAATTTTTTGGAAATGCTGAATTCTCAAATCTGAAACTTTTGTGCAGGAACATACAAGTATAACTGATGAATAACATGGAAGTGACAGGCACAAGAAAAAATGTAAGCAGGTGGTTGGTTTGCAGACTTGGAAGGTGATCATCTGAGATGTGAAGTTTTTCGGACATTGAAAGTAAGAACTGGCTCATACTGTTGCCCCCTCTCCTGTGCAAAGAACGAAGCTCCACTTTTTTCCCAAAGGTGGGCATAATTCTCATTTTTGGAGGTGCTCGCCGAGTTCTGAAAAGTAGTTGCCATTTCCTGACTATTAAGAAGGAGGAAATATCTGTTCCTTAACTCTTTTTGTTCATGCTTGGATGAGTAGCCCTTGTACTCATGTCTTTACCGTGTGCAGCTTTTCTGGAAACCTATGTTCATTTTTAGATACTATTATTTTCCAGTATGTCCTTTTTAGAAGAATTTTTTTTTTTTCTTATATATTCACTGCATAATAAACTTTTGCTGTTCAAAGAGGGTTTTTTCCTTAACAGAGAACAATTTTCTATATGAATTCTGAGTAATAAAGAGCTTTACAAGTAAAGTTTAGGGATTATGAAATTGTTACAAAACCATGATAAAGTTTACTTTCCTGTTGTTGGCTGAAAGGTGCTTTGGAACATTTTTGTTCACTTCTTCTCTCAGTAAATCTGGTGTCACAGGAAGACAATTCCTGTTTTCTCCACTTTCAGCTTGGCTTCTCTGATTTGGGTTAATGTATTTTGATTAAATGAGAAAAGATGATTACCGTGCTTGCAGGTATTTTCCAACTTGTTACGATGATATACTGAACAGCAGTGTAGTCTTCATTCTCAGTCTATAGACCAGATGTAGCAAACAGAAATATTCACTTTTTTCTGTACTGTTGTTTCTGGCTATATAACTTCATATAGTCATGATTATCCAATTTGCGACACAACCAGGACATAACAGAATAGATCACAGCAATATAGTAATTAATACATAGATAATTTAGATGATATATGATATAGCATGACAAGGACAGAAAGAATACCTCTAGGTGGCATAACACGATGACTTTTCGTAGCATGCAAAGCCAGTTGGTAGGAACTAGAAGCTTTGACCTTGCAAAGAAGCATTTAGAAATAAGTGAAACACTGACCTAATGCAATAAAATTAGTATTATTTTCCAAAGTTGCTCGACGTAAGATAATTCTTTAGTTTATGAATGCTTCTGTAACTAAAATTCCAGAATTGTCAACAGATGTCAATAGTCAAAAGCAAGGAAATTCACAGAATAAAATAATTAAAAAATTGTAATACAGGGAAGTCTTTGTGGACCATGGCATGTTATATTCATTCCATATAACTAAAATATGGTAGAGAAAATATCAGGTAATCAAATTATGTATGGATTCCCAAATTTTTTTTTGCTGAGGTTGGGTATATGAGTGATGGCAACTGGGAATGGCTGCTGTGTCGCTTAGAAAGCTGCCTGTACAAACAGTGTGTCCTCCTGTCCCAGCCATTCATTTTGATGCTGTCAAGGTTTGCAGTTTCTTCCAAAGAAACCAGCCAAGAATCAGAAAGACTCCTCCTCCTGTGTCCTCTCTGTATTTTCTGCGCATAATGCAGAATGCCCATGCACTCACCTATGAGAGTCCTCACTATGAGGTTACTTTTCTAGGCTTTTTTTGAGGTGTCCACAGTTTTCCCATGGTCTGTGTTGGCCACAAGCCATGTGTTTTTCTTAGTATCCTTTTCCTCTCCGGCAGGTTTTATTAGATTGGGCTAACCTTAGTTACACAGCTTCCAGTTCGAATCTGACTCACATTTAGGTGCTTTAGAAAGAGGATGAAGTTCTTACAGAGCTATCTGCAAAATTTCATTTAACTGTAGTTTCCATTGAAGTACAAGGTTAACAGTACTTCACTGGCTCTAGCGTTGAAATTTTTTAACTGAAATCAAGTACTTGCAATTTAAAATCAGAGAATTTTCGGTTATCTATCATTTTAAGTAAGAGATCTAAACTCTGTTTTGAGAGTTTTTGAGGCAGAGCTGGATGACTATTCACAAAAGAGAATGTGAATGTCATAAAACATGATATCCCACTCAGAATAGAATTAAAGTCCCATGTTCTTCTTCCCTATACCAAAATGTGTCCTTTCTTGAGCTACCATATATCCTATAATTTTTATGTACTTCATAACGGTAGATACTTAGTTGCTGCTTCTGATGCTTCTGCTGTCCCTGCATACACTCTGTAGGAAACATCTACAGGAAATGCTCTTGAATTCAGTCAAAATAATTTATCTGAGAGTAGTTGAATATGTATGTAAAAGTTTACCAATCCACACTTAGAACACAATCTTGAAAGTGACTTTGAGCTTTGACAGTTCTTTGAGTTCTTTGAGCTCTTTGACAGAGAGCCCATTTCCTAGGGATTTCATCATGAAACCTGACCAGCTTGAGTGTTCCCCTAGTGAATGCAGTAAAAATCTATTCCCTGGCAGTGATTTTAATATGGTTTCAATTCATCAGGTTGGTGTTTGTATTGAAAAACAAGTTATTATTTTCCACTTGTCATCCACTTTTTTTCTCACATTTTTCATTCTAATTTTCTAAACTATTCTTATCTCATTATCAGAATTTAGTGAGTATGCTAAAATTGATCATTTTTTTGCCCACACTTACTAGAATCTATATCTCCAAGTACTTAAAATGGCTTGACTCCCTCGTACATCATGCCTTAATAGGCCTTAATTGTCCTTTCCAAATGCTTCCAAATAATTATCTTCAACACATATCCACTCAACAAATATTTTAGTACAGCCATCAGATTTTTTTAGGTCTATAATATCCATAGTACTTTTTAGGATTTTATCTTTTTCAGTAATGGAGCTTTATTTGTGTTTTCTCGAGATAACATGAAACTTCTCCTATATTAAAAGATTATTTTAAATTACTGACAGCAGGATGCTTTCTTCTCCAGTCCCATTAAGGTTAAAGTCTCTCACGTGTAGAGTCTCTGGGTCACTCAGAATGAATTCTGAAGATCTAAACATTGAATAGCCTTGACTAAGAAACCCCTCAGAATACAGAACATCAGAAAAAATAGCCAAGTTCTGGTCACTTTAGTTTAGCCTAGGATCCCCTAAAGTAATGAAAAATTCCTGTTGACCTCAAAAGATCAAGTTCTCTTTGCATGCAGACTGATTAAAGTCAATTTACAGTGGTAGACTGGTGCAAAATCTGACAATGAGTCTATTAAAGTTGATGTAGTTTGAATTCATCTTGTTCTCAAAGACCTTCTTACATCCTTAAACAGATAAACAAGGGAAAACAGTATGCATTGACAACACTTTGTGTAGGAGTGGTCTATTTTCACGTATAAACTCTAACACCCATCAGAGCAGGTGAGGGACATCAGACTGACTTCATTGTACTTTTATACTGCAGTGAGGTGACGTACAGAAAGGTATGTAAATAACCTAACACTGTGTGGGACTGAGTTTATTTAAGTCTGACTGGTTCATAGAGATTGACACAAAGATACATACACATGGATATTCACTAAAGCAACATGCATATTTGTCTTCAAACTGCTTATTTGGTACTAGGCAAACAATAGTAGAGTTTTCCCTTGTTAGCAAAGAAATTGTGTGTATTTATATATATACAAAGGAAATCTGACAGAGGGAATGTTAAATGTTTGAATTTCACTTCCAAAGGATAAAGTCATTTATCCATGGGGAAAAGACAGTTATGTGCAGAGGTGAAGAAGCTCCTATTGGCTAACTCTTTGGATCAACCTTCCAGTCTTTGAATTAGTAAACAATTTGTCCTGATCCTTGAAAACTTTTCAAGTCTGAATATTGCCTACAGTATACAAGGTGTAATTGAGACTCCATTTGTCTGAGACAAAACCCGAGGTGCCTGAAGTTGAGTGCACTAGTAATTTTAATTTAAAATAGCTTTCTGAAAACAGCATGGTCTTAGTTTGCTTGCTTGTTTATTTTTTAACTTGGCATCTTCCTACCAACTGTTTGGTAAACGTCCGTAATTAAAGGTGGGTGTTATTGTGAGCAGCCAGATTGGTTTTATGAAGAAGCAGAGGTTCTAGGAAAGGTCTATTATGATCAGCGTAGAAGGAAACGGCACATTTATCTTAGTTTGTGTCAACCATTTTTTTCCTTACCAGTAAAGTAGTGGAGTTTCAAAGCCAAACACTGCAGCTTGGGGAAAGAAATGTCAGGCACATTTTGCATCACAAGTGCAAGGCAAGTAATTGCAACTGCCTTCAGAAAAATCCTAACAGGACATCTGCCTGTGTGTGAAGTGTAGGTGTATATCTAACAGCACACAGATATAATTGCAATTTTGCAGGGCACTTTATGTAACTTTCATATGTTGCAGAAAGTTAAGAAAAGCATTAAATGACAGTGGGAACAGTTTTCTAACATTTTCACTCCCCTGCAGAGGACAAAGGACTCCACAAGCTGGAAACCTCTTGATCTGACGCCTGCTTATCCAACAATGCCCAGAAAATTATCTTAATGGGGTTTTTTTGGGTCACTACAATTCTACCCTAGCTACATTTACTGGCAAACTTACTAAACAAACAAGGCTGTCCAAACTCTCCATCTTCTATGCTAGCTGAAAGTGGAAGTTTGATTATACACGCCCTTGTTATGGGCTGATCATTATCTCTTTGTATATGATTTGTGGGGTGCTATTTTTGTGAGACAAACGAGGCCAACAGAAGCACATAGAGGTACAATGTGCAGGTTTTCTATCTTCTGCCAACTAATTGTTAGAGATATATCTAGTGAAGGATCTATTGCTTCACTTTTAATTGTTGGGAAAACAATGCTTACACCATGTGCACCTTTCAGTGGAGGGAAGCAAAAGGAACCAAAAGCAGATAAGAAATAGGTCTTCCACTTCTTTTAGCCATCTGCAAGGAACATGTATGAAGCCATATATAAAACTTCACTCGAGTCAAAATCTCCCAAGCTGAGATATAGCAATTCTGGTTAGCACAACTGGGAATACCTATGTGCTTTAGATATGCCTCTTTACTTCAGTCACTTATTTCAAATCAGTGGCAATACTTGAACAGAGCTCCTGCTTGGAGAAGACTGAAAATACAGGATATGGGGAGCATCACTCTTGCTCTACAGTGCAACTCCTAAGAGTGAATTCTTTCACATTCTTCACCATAAAGCGTATTTTTAAACTAGGATATTAAGTTAGATGATTTGTTTTTCACTCTGAAAACTTGCCATCATGAAACTGAAGACTGAAGGATGAAAAGGAATACAAAAGTAGAATCACTGACCATGATTGAAGGGTCTGGTGCAGAACCATGAAAAGCAGCCACAGCTACTACAGAGGTCAAATGCTTCTCAGAATCTTCTTTAAACACTTATAAAAATTACTGGTGCCTTGGACCAGATCTTAAAATTATACCATGTATTAATCTGTGTATCTCAAATTTTAGATGAGATTTGTCGTGCTCATTAGAAGTGCAGCATGATTTTTTTTTTTCCCTACCACAATACTGCATCTTATCCTGATCTTTGTAGTTTTGTAGAAAGTTGTTCCTGGGACACTAAACCCAGGGAAAGCTAAAGGAGAGCTCTGCATGTTTCTTCATATATATAGCCAGGTCTCAAAAATCTGAGGGATAATCAGTGGATGGGATTCAAACCCACTATTATACCAGCCACAACAGTTCTGCCAAAGCAGCTATATTGTGCCCATATTTAGGGAGAAAAGCAAACAGGGCCAAGAGCTATTTTCCCATGTTTTGCATCTGACAGAGCTGTTCCTTGTCAACATGACCAAAAAGACCATGGGTTTGGGAAAAAAATTGTTGCTGAACTCAGTCCAGAAAAACAACGTGAGGACCATTTCCCAAGCAGAGAATGGCTCAGGGGTAATTTCAAAAGGGAACAAAAATCCAGGCCAGACTGGGAGTTCAACTGAGTTTTGTATTTGTATGCCCCTGAGCCAAAACCAGATGATTAAAAAGCCAGACCTGCATCCTTGTAACCATTGCTGTGACCTGGACCAGGAGGGAGGGGGCTGAGCTCCCTCCTGTTTCTGGACCTTGCCTCTGCTGGGTGCCACCCAGTCTGTGGTCCCCAGCCTACAAACCTGGCTTGCTCTGGATGTGTTTTGCAAGACAGCAAGGCTGTCACCTGTGGGGCTTGCTCCTCCATCTTACAGTTTGTTCCATTCAGTTTTTTATTTAGTCAGGCCCTCTTCTAGCATGTTTACCAGTGGAAATAATTTCAATCCCCAGTTATTGGGTAGGCATCCCAAATTTTGCACATCAGTGCAGTTGAAGTGTTGTGATTAGAGTCTGTCCTGAAAAGAGTATGATATATCTTTGATTACAAATAGCAATTTTAATGTTAAAATGACAAGTTTTACATTTCATCAAGAATAGCCCCAAATAAAAACCTGAAAAATAAGGCATATGACAACAAGTGCTATGAAAATAAGATATGAAAGGTATAATTTATTATTCAAGAACTACTGATTATCAAAATATTAAAAAGACCGTGCAATCATAAAGTATAATCACAAAAAAAAACACCTATGAAAAAGTCATGGGAAAGCATGTAACCAGATACTTTCTGGTTTGTACAATGAATTGGTAAAAAATGGAGAGAAGAAAATATTAAACTTCACACTGAATTATACTGATCAACTATTAACTGGAACTATCATTCTATTTTTATACACAGATGACTAGTTTAGAAGGGAAGATGCCGTGGGTAAGCAATTTAGTGTAGAATAATTGAACTTCAAAACTTTTTAGAGAAGTTCCCCATGTATTTATAAATGTAGCAGCAGAGCAAAAGAAGGTATGCTTTCCACTTTATCAGAAAGCTGAAATTTTACACACACCACCTATTTACATTTCAAAATCAGTCTTACATGCTGAAATGGTACTTTGAGGGTATATTTTACAAAACAGATTGATGGCCCTCCTGGGGAAGAGAGTAACATTGGAATTCAAACATTGCTGTGTAAGAATAACTAAAAATTTCCAGGCTACAATTTTCAATTCACATAAGTGGAATTGATTGGACCCTAAACTCTGAGTTGCTACCAGTGGGCTACACAGCCTCTGTCTGCAGTCTGGTGAGGAGAGAAGTTGATTGCAATAGTTCACCAGAATTTCTGAAAATATTACTGTAATTATGGCAAAATAGTGATCCCAGTGTTAATTTGATTGTGCTTTTGCAACAATAAGCAGCCATAAATAAAAAATGTTCATGGATTGATGTATAAAACTATTTTGTATGGCTGCTGTAAAATGCTCTCTGGCCTTTCCTAAATCTGCCTGATGTTTGGACAATTTGTCAAGTTACCTACGTTGTTTATGGTAGAAGGGTATCCCCTCTCAGAGGACCAGTGGAGGAAGGAAAGAGGAGGAAGCATGGGGCTCGGGGACTCAGCATTCATCTTCCCAGCACTGGGTCTGGGAGGCTGTGAGCTTTGGGAATACGTACCCCAAACAGCTGGTGGATCCTGTACCATGGCCACTCAGGAGAAGACTTTGTGTTGGTTCAGAAAGATCTGGTCCTGTTTTTCCAAAGAAACTCTTTCAATAAATTCCCTTTTTGTGGAAAATGTAAATATTTTCAGTCCTCATTCCAACTGAAAACAAAAGCTTCAGAATGTTAGAATTTCACCTGGAATGCAAAGTCCAAGCTTTAGTAAGCAGGTCCTTTTATTTGTCTTTTCTTTTGCTTGATCTCTCTTTTGTTTTGGATTTCTTTTTCGTACTGCTTCATGTAACTTCATGAGCTAGACAAGCTGTTTCTTGGCAAGCTTGGAAGAGAGGTTCTGCAGAGCAATTTCTTTATTTATCAGTTGGATTTTCAAAGCATTGGATGTTATTGGACTGACCCAGAAATTACAAAAATGAAATATATATTTTAAGTTATTAAATGTATTCTGAAATGCTAGGTTGGGGGGGAAGCGGTTTTAAGTTTGTTTTCAGTTTAACAATATCTTGTCCCAAATTTGTATTTTCTCATTTATCATGTTTGATTAACCATGAACATGAGGCCTTTCAGACACCAAGATCAATCCAGGTGATGGGACACAAGCATGTCCCTTGCACGTTCCTTTCCCAAAATGGGCAGCTGTCACCTTAGCATCAGTTAGACCTATGTCTGACATGCAAAGGTGCTGGGAAACAATATATATATATTTTTTCAGTTTTTGAACTTTGTCTAGCTGCCTCACTGCTGCTGTCAGTGAACACATCCACGGTGGTAGTGTGGTCAACAGGCTAATTAGCCCTCCTTGGGCTTTAGGCCACAGTATTAGCCACAGCCTTTTTCTCATACACATATATTTCAATCCCTACTGCAAAACAACAGTGCAAAACCAAAAATGTGAAAGCTGCGTTAGCAGCAAGCACAAGCTCTGGTACTATGACATTCAAATCTTCATCAAAGCTGCCACAGAGCAAGCTGACCTTTTGTTAACGAGAGCGAGCCCTTCATGTTGTTCGAACAAAAGTTTGCTTTAACAATTTACTCTTCAAAAGTGTAAAACACTTCATGTTTCTTTCTTGAAAATTACTTTCTTGTTACATTTCA
Source organism: Butorides virescens (assembly GCA_017310255.1). NCBI lineage: Eukaryota > Metazoa > Chordata > Aves > Pelecaniformes > Ardeidae > Butorides > Butorides virescens. Next base: position 42,242 of record JADKXX010009874.1, read on the forward strand.
AAGTTACTACTGATAACAAAACCTACAAACCTCAAAGTAAACAAAAGGCAAAGAAAAGAAGACAGAGCATTTCTGAAAAGGTTATACAAATAACTTTAAGAATTGTTAAAGCATTAAAGTATTAAGTTTGATTTGCATTCTTAGGCCAATGAAGCACAACACGCCGAAGTATTTTAAAACAAGATTTAAATTAGGTAATTGTGATAGCCTGCATTGAAAGGCTCATACACGTCTGGATCTTCCACAGCCCACACCACTTGTTACGTGCAGGCAAGGCGGCTTTGAACCTCAACGTTATGGCTTTGGAGAACAATACCCAGCTATTTGTCCTTTGAATATCCACATATGTACACATTCTGTTACCTCAAGGTTTCCTCAGCTGCGGCATCTTGTTCCAAATGTTTCTGGGGCTTCTCCATCTCCCCTTCTGCCACTGTGGATTGTGCCCTCACCCATCCCTGCCCTGAACCATTTGGGGGCAGGGTGAGCCACACTTCCCGGGGTGGGCAAGCAGTATGGAGAAGCAGGGAACCCTCAGCCTCCTCTTCATCCTCCTGTGTAGAACTGTGCCCCCATGTCTGCTCCTCTCCCTCCCCTTTTCCTTTGCTCAGGTTGAGAGTAGAAGGCACATCCTGAGATGGCATATATGTTAAGTGGACAAGCAGGTGGCTAAGCCCAATATGAAACAAGACATTAACGACAAGTATTTATACTACAGCTCTGTGCTTTGTAAATTCTCTCTTCTCTTTAAATTTTTAATTTTGCCTTCAAAGCCACCTGTGCACTCAGTTTCTTATCAGTTCTTTTCAAGCTGATTAGATTTTCCTTTCCTTTTCATTCTTGCAGTTTAACCCATCTTTCTCTGCTAACAAAATCACACTGGCAGCCTCATGTTGTGCTCTTATTTAATTTGTGACAATCCCAGCTGCCATTTGTTTGTTTATTTTTAATTCCATTATTAGGTTTAAATAATGCCTTCCAAAGAGTGCACCTTTTGCTTTAAATGTCCTTTAGCTGCCCATGACCTTGGATTGCATTTTGATACTCTCATTCCCTCTTTTCCAAGTTCAAAGGCTAAATTGCTTTCTCATTCTCCTTTTTTGACACAGTCATCTGAGGACCCAGGTTAATACACTCTGCATTTCTTTTGGCCAATCCATTGTGAGCCTCTTTTAAAATTTCCTTCATAAAAGCCAACTCCTTTTCCTTTTCTCATAATCTCCTTCCTAGTTCTCCCTGTAAAGTTGCTACACTTCCCTTGGACTTAGAGTTTTACTTCAGTGCACAGCCCAGCTGCTGAAACAATACCCTGTGACTGACCGTTGTGCTTTAAACCAATAAAGCAGGTATGAGTTGCCAGCACTGAATAAACAGCATGCTAAAGTTTCTGTTTTGCACTGCCTGGATTTATTTATTTATTTATTTTTAAAAATTCCCACACTTCTTTACAACCGAATCACTAATTTCTAACTTTCTCTTATTGCAGCTAAATCTTCCAAAGAGCATGCTGTCCTGCAGCACGCTTACACTCACAGTGCAGGGGGGAAGATGCAAGTAAGGAAGGACACTACCTACAAATTTAGGCTCTGTTCGGACAATATTTAATACCCTTAGCTCTTTGAGTAGGACCATGTGTTTGGTGCTTAGGCTACTTCCACACCAAACAGACACAGTAGGTTATTGCCACAGTGGGGAAAGCATGGCCAAGATCCGTCCCACCTTGGATGCTGTGCTGAGCCCAAGTCAGTAGGGAAAAGCTTCAGCCCTTCCCTTAAGGAGGCTTATTCTCATCCAAAGAAAGGACTGAAAGAGGCATGCTCTGGACTTTCTTTCAAATGCCTGGCCAGGCACCCTCCTTTCGAGCCAGGGTTAAGCGGCAGGGGTGCCTGGGGTGCCATGCCCAGTGTCGCCTCGCCAGTGCCACCAGAGCACTGGAGCCACCACAGCAGCTGCCTGGGGTGGACATCTCAGCTCTGAAGGTCCTGGGTTCCCCATGATCCACCTGAAGCTCCTAAACACTTTTTCACAGCTAGCCCAGAGAGTCCCAGTCCTTAGGCCTCCGTCACTTACAAGAAGAAGGTCACAGCAGAATTAAAATCCTTTGAAACAAAGCAGGCATGCAAGCCATCACTGGTCTGAAGCCCTAGAGCTATGTCAGCATGAAAAGTCAGGCTGTGAGTTTTCTTCCATCTTTTTTATTTCTTTCAAGTTTTGGCATTTTCTTGACATTTTCCTGTTGGTTTTTTGCCTCTCTGGAAAATATTTTAACTCAAAAAAGGTTACTGCCGTTACCACCACCAGCAGTCCAAACACAGAAAAAGAAAGAAACCTCCAACCACAAATATTAAAGAAAAAACAATCCTTAAGTAACAAAGAAATTTAGTAGTTGCAAGAAGGTAAGAAAAATACGAAAACCTATGTCGTCAACACAGCATTACTACAAATCAGAGAAGTCTGAAATATGGTCAGAATAAATCCCTGTGGTATTGCAGCAATAAGCCAGTTACTTCTTCTATAAATCAAATTATTTGTTAACAAACCCTTGGGGTTTGTCCAAACCAAGTTTAAAAAGGAATACTCATTTTCAAAAGTACAAGATCTCCGGGATGTGTGTTAACCTCAGGGCTCATGGCTGGTTTATCAAATTTTGCTATGTTCATTTTAATATAATAAAAGACACCTAGGTGGCTAGAGATTGATAATCACGTCGCTGCCGATCATTCAGTGAGTTCTTGCAGGTGTGAGTGCACCTACCTGCACTCACCACCTATGCCAGTAACAGCTGTTAACCATCTCACTCTCTTATTTAAACATACAAAGAAATAAAGGGGAAAAACAAGTGTAAACATCTGTTATTGGTGCAATCCACCTTTTTGTTACCATTTGAAAACTGGGAAAAAGTTGGTGGGCTACCCTTAAATGCGGGCAAGGCTACCCCAGGCGCTGCAGAGTGCCACCCCCTCCCAAGAGCACACCCGGCGGGCAATGGCTGTCACCCTGCCTGTGTGACCATGTGACTCTCATCCGCTGGCCCAGTCATGTGGAGATGCAGTACCCTGCTGGGTATGTGTGCCCAGACTGCTGTGGATTCTCCTTTTAATTATATCCTGTCCTTGCAACCTGAGCAATAGTTTGACCATGGTTTTTAAAGTTTGTCCCAGAAACCAGGAGTAACAAATTGCTCATGGCAAATAAAACTGAAATCCTACATTTTCTAGAAACATGATTCCATGAGTTTAGGCTTCAGAGAAATAAAAAGCATTGTAAAGTTTTATGATAACTGTGTGAAACTTGTTAGGGCTGCATGATAGAGGAGGTGGTTAGAAATCCAAAGATTTGGTTAAAATCTAAAGATTTTACATGCTCATAATAGAGCTTGTGCTCAGATACCATCCAGTACAGCCACCGACACCGGTGGCAGACAGATGGGATGGTGGATGGAGTGAGGAGGTTTCTCCAGGTGTGATAGGAGTTACTCTCGCTGACAACCATGGCTGCTGTGGGGATACTGTACACGAGACAGCTTGCTGTGGAGGGATTACTTTCAGTGGGTGACATACTCTATCCGCCTTCACTCTTTATGAAATCGCCTCATAAACTGATACAGTCACAGCATAAGGTCCTCACGTGATGTTTTTACTATGCAGATCCACAAGCACTTAACAGGGTTAGCTCTACAGGTCTTAGGAATCAGTTGAAAACGTTTTTCTTCAGTCCAAGAATATCAAAATGAAAATAAGCAATGCTGGAATATTTGGCTGGTCTGATCATTTAATGAAAATGAAATTTTCATTTTTATTTAATGATAATGAAAACCCCTCCTCTCCTCCACTCTGCTCAGGCATTTGCACTGGGCTACTGACTGTTCAGTGTATTTATCTCCATGTACTTCATAAAAATTAAAAATAAAAGCATTTAATAACTTTGATTCAGTCTCTGAGGCAATTTTGTAAAACAAACTACACCTTTTGTTTGAAATATCTTTGGCACAGCCTTAGCAAGCAGCAGTATCCCTATTTGCTGCAAGCAGAAGCCAGCAGAGGAAGAGGTTTGCCCAGCAAGCCAAGGGCAGACCTTGAACCAGAGTCCCTCAAAATTTGCTTGGTGCTTTGGCACGTTGCCTCCCACTGGCCTCCCTATTTGCCTTTCACAGGGTGAAAGCCCAGCCCTTTGTGCCCACAGGTACGGCTCCGCTTTGGCTTTGACAGCGAGGCATGGTCCTGCCTGCCTGCACTTCTTGGGCAGGGGTGAACAGGAACAGGATAACATACAGCATAAGGTCAAGCTCATCAAACATGAAGCTTGAGAGGGAAGTTGCTGTTCACAAAGCCAGAACTCTGCTGGCAGTAGTGTCACAGAAGTGGTGAGAAATTCAATTTTCTTGCCTTTTTTCTACTTCCATGGTCACAGTCCAGCAAAGAGATAGAAAAGTCATAAGGTTGTCTTATGTTCTTTTGATGAGTATAAATGACAGTGAAAGAGAACTGGCAATGATTCCTGTGTGCTAATATTCATATTTATGAGAAAAATGAAATGTAGTGTATTTGTAACAGACAAAGATAATTTCACCGTATTCTCTTTTTTGGCCATGAAACAGTCTTTTGAAAATTTACACTGGTGGTATTTTTTACACTTTGAATACCTGCATACTAACATTACCATCTTTAGTTAAGACATAAATGAAGTACCTGCACATTTCAGAGGCAAAACTCTAACACTATTACGCTTGATTTTAATGGCACTAGGCCTCTTGTATAGATAACGAGGAACTGATAGATCACCATTATACTGCTATGGTTGCTTGAAAAAGCGTCGGGGTGAGGGAACCTCGAACTCCTGATTAGCATTCATGTGGCAGGTGGACAGTCCCTGTTGGTCTAGCCTTTAGGTCCACGTACAGCACTTCAAAACCAGGGGCCTTCTCTGGCTTGCTGCCTTCTGCCCTGCCTGCACTTTCCTGGATCGAGGCAGCTCTTCCACCTCATGCAGCCTTGCCCATGGGGCACCCTCACAGTTTCTTCACCTTCTAGTACATTATTGCTTCTCAGCTTTACACAATTTCATGACAACTGTAAGTGTAAAAGTAAAACCTGCCTCCTGACCTAGCTCCGTGAATCTTAAACACGTTTTTCTATCAACTCAAGCCAGATATTTTTCTCTCAAGAAGAGTTTTGTAAGGGTGTTCCTGCGCTGTGTGCGACTTACAACTCAGCCAGGTGCCAAGTCCGGGGGTTTCTACCCTTCTGTCAGTCCTAGTATGTGCCTTCTCAGTGTGGAATTTTATAGGTATCCTACTGCTATCTATATGAAGATAATTTTTTTTTTAAAATGCAATTTACAGTATAATTATTAGAAGTGACTCTTTTCCTCAGTTTGGAAATACCTCTGCTGGAACACAGCTATATAAATACTCTTGAGAGGATTTGGGTGTAGAAAAGCAAGAAAATAGCTTTCTGGAGTCAACAACATACAGTTTGTTCAGTCCAAAGAAGCCACCCTAAACACAATATTTCTGTTTTATTTAAAAGACTCCTAATAAAATAACTAGATTTCTAGACAGAATATTGTGCTAAGGTTTCTAGCACAGAAAGAATTCAGGTTATTTTGACAAAATAAATCTGAAATATTTTACATTTTATTAGTTATTTTTGTGGTGAAAATGATACCTAGTAAATTAATTCAGTTTTATTCCTGAGTTTATCTCTTGGATTATGATTTTTAAAAAATCTAACATTTTTAAAATAAATTCATATTACAATTTTCATTTCAAGACGATGCTAAAAATTACATTGAAGTAAAAGATTGAGGGTCTTTGTAAAGGTATTGTGAAAAAAATTACGTTAAGTTGCTATAATTTTTCTAGGTGTTAGAGAAGTGACTAGATTTGAAAGGGCTTATCTCCTCAGAGAGAACTCACAGATTAGTACAGCATACTGCCCATTATCTTTACAGTTGTTTTGCACTATGTTTTTAAGAACTATGCAGCTAATTCCTAGCTGGCTGCTATCTGAGGCAATCGAACTGAGGATATAATATGTATATAAACTATCCTTCTGAAAAAACACTGTCTTTACTGGCATCTGTCACTGAGTGGAATGAACAGGTTGTTTCTCTAATATGGTGACAATATGAATTTTTAAACTAATTTTATGTTGTGTCTGAAATGTGCTACTCATTTGCATGATTGGTATTCTAGAGGATTTTATGGTATTGCAGAAAATCTTATTTACTTGAAATTCAAGTTTATTTCTTTTTCAGAGGGATTGAGGCACTGAATGTTTCCATGTCCGACATGCATGCACTGGAATCCATTATGCACCCAGAGACATCAGGCTTCCTACAGACACCTTGGAGCAGGGGCCACAAGAAGTCAGCTTGCTTAACAGGACACCATGCTGGAAACCAACGAGTTGAGCTGCCACTTTTCTAAATTCAGGCTCAGGTGACTGAGTGCCCACACCTTCAAGCTCCCAGAAACACATCCTATGAGCCATCTTTGCAGCTCGGCTCTTGCTAGCCAGGTAGCAGAAAAGTTGGTGCAGCTAAGCCCTGGACTTCAGCCAGGTGAGCAAAGTGTCCAGGGAGAGCTCATCACATCCACAACGTTTGTAACTATGGCTGGGTACCTCAGCCTTTGCTCTTTGTCTGGAGAAAGAGGATAGGTGTTTTGGTCTTTCGTCTTGAAAACCCCTATGTAGTAAAAGATGACATTTATTTGGGTCACCACAGGAAAACAGGGATAACTTATGGACTTTTAAAATTACATCTTCTTTGTGTTCCTAAAATAAATATTAAGAAACAAAATTATTTCCTTCCTAAAAACAAAGTTTTCCTTTATCACTGTATTATAATTGACATTGTCTATAATACTTTCAGGAATCACCTTTCAGGAATACTTTCACAGATGGGCGAATGTGCTCTCCTATTCTGTTGAATAAGAGGAGCAGGGGCTAGTGTCTGCCTGTCAAGAGACACACATTGTCTAAGGCTGGCACCATCCAGAACAGACTGCTCCTTCCACTTGCTCCTGCATTCTTCTGGTATCCAGTGGCCCTAAAAGACAAATATTATTTTTGTTTGTATGATGTATGAAGTGACATTGAAGCTCACCAAAATCTTGTTCCAGGAACCAGAGGATTTGCATGCCCTGAGATCTGGCATGAAGGTATGGAAGGCTCTAAAGCTTTCTGGAGAAGTTTTGCAGGACTCTTGGGAGCCAAACTGAGTTCAGTTTTGGGAACACTGCCTTTTGGGACCCATCCTTGGAATGAACTACCTTCAGACTGTCCTTGGAGAAAGCTGCTGTGACCCTACAGGAGAATTGGGGAATAAGCTAATATTAGGGTCAGACAAGCAGGTGTCCAGTAAAAAAGGTCTCCCCAGTCTTCTTTTATTTTGCAGCACAAACACATTCTGAAGTCATTTAAAAGAATGACTTCATCATAATTATCCATGACAGCCCATGAAATATACAGCCATAGCTGCACTCAGGAATCATGGTCACACTGAAACATGATACACGGGGTAAAAAATTCCCCCCTTGCAAAAAGCAAGCACTGTTTATCCCAGTCACGTTTTACTCTGACCTGAATACAAGTGAGATATAGACCTTGTGTTACATAGCAGATTTTCATCTCAATAATTAAATTAAATTCAAGGAGGAGATGAACTGTATCATATGGTTGAGAAATTCTGAGGCTTCTGATAAGGATCTATCTAACACCTTGCAGATGTAGCATGAGCTTTTAATCCAACCCTCTCCTCTACTCATCAACAGCACTAAGTGCTGATCTGGAAATGGTGGCTCTTATGCTTCTCACTGCTGAAGTCAGGACTATGACTCCTCATCAGTAGCACAGGTCCTGAGAGTTAACGGCGGTGTCTCAAGGAATACCTCTGCTGCAGTGTTGCTGTCACAGCTGTAACAGTGGCTAATGGTTTTGCTATTACTTATTTTATTTTGGGATGACAATGATAGATCTTTGTTTTAAATATAGATGTACTCATTCCAGTTAGCTGGAATGTAATGTCTAAACTACTTGGAAGTATCTCTTTAAACACATATGTAAGAAAAAAAAGACTTCTGAGTCGTAAAGCAGAAAATTTTAGTACGTGAAGAGAAACACAGGGCAAAGAAAATACATTTAATCAGTTCTAGAAATGCAAAAGGATTCTGACATGGCACAGGATCAATATTTTTCACTCCTCTATAAATTACAGTTAATTTTCTCTTAAAACAAGAATGTGATTCTAGTCTTTGGACAATGGTACATTCATTCTTGGTCCTTGTTTGGCCAACCTCAATCAAAGTCCATCCCAATATTACCATCCACATGTGCCTTTCCAACCATCATCCCCTCCCTGAGGCTTGAGAGTGACATTCAGTGGAAAAGGGGTTGGGGGAATTCTTGTGCTACAGAGACCTTACCGTCACCCTCACCCTCCTCCCTGCTCACCTTCCCCTCTTACTTAAGTCACCCCACGCATGGCTCTGTGGGGTTTCTAGGCCTCCTTCATAGAGAGCTTTATGTGCCACACTTCGGCCTTGAGGGACACATGAGTGGCTGGGTGTAACGCAGGTATGCTTGGCAGTATGTGTAGGGCCAAAGGCTGCTTTCTGCCATTGCACTCTTAATTTATATGGGATGTGAAGAGACTGCTTTACAAAACACATTTCTGTTAAAAACTCTGGAATGAAGAATTGCCGTCAGTATGAACAGACACAGAATAACTGAGTACTAAATGTACAGCATAATTGACTTCCGCTAAAAATGGGGCTTTGAAGGATAATTCCTGATATCTTTTCTTATATAAAAAATGTTTTGCAGATTATGAATAAATAAAATGGAGGGAATGGAACTTTTTTTATAAAAAAAGTTCACTAGCACAAAATGTATTTGAGAACAATAAGTATCTCCATGAATAAAGACCATGATTTAAGACAATTTCTTGTAAGGATGTTAAATTACACACTAAATGACGTGTTACTATGCCCAAGTTAAGGCCATGCTATCCTAAATGCTGCAATAAGACAGCTGCAGGAAATGAAGCAGAAACTATCCCTGAGATGGTGAAAACCACTGTGGGTCTCTTTCTTTGACCATGCTGCTGTCAGTGACCCTGCTGATAGCAAGGAGAATTGTGGGGAGAACCCAACCCATCTCCCTGCTCTCCAGTCTGGCCAGGCACAGGTCAGCTCTGGTCCAAAAGCTGCAGAGCTGAGTCAGGGTGATGCTGAGCATGGGCTTCACTCACCCAGGCAGCTGGATCAAGCCCAAGCAATTTAAAGCACAGAAGCAAAGTAAGTTCATGTCCATCTTTGGACACTGCATAGAATCATAGAATCACTTTGGCTGGAAAAGACCTTTAAGATCATCGAGTCCAACCGTTAACCTAACCCTGCCATGCCACCACTAAACCATGTCCCTAAGCACCTTATCTATCCTTCTTTTAAATACCTCCAGGGATGAGGACTCTACCACCTCCCTGGGCAGCCCATTCCAGAGCCTGACAACCCTTTCGGTGAAGAATTTTTTCCTAATGTCTAGCCTAAACCTGCCCTGGTACAGCTTCAAACCATTCCCCCTCGTCCTATCATCTGTTACCAGGGAGAAGAGGCCGACCCCCAACTCACTACAGCCTCCTTTCAGGTAGTTGTAGAGGGCAATAAGGTCTCCCCTCAGCCTCCTCTTCTCCAGACTAAACAACCCCAGTTCCCTCAGCCACTCCTCGTATGACTTGTGTTCCAGACCCCTCACCAGCTTGGTTGCTCTCCTCTGGACATGTTCCAGCAATGCAGCATCTTTCTTGTAGTGAGGGGCCCAAAACTGAACACAGTATTCCAGGTGCAGCCTCACCAGTGCCAAGTACAGGGGCACAATCACTTTCCTACTCCTGCTGGCCACACTATTCCTGATACAGGCCAGGATGCCATTGGCCTTCTTGGCCACCTGGGCACACTGCTGGCTCATATTCAGCTAGCTGTCAACCAGTACCCTCAGGTCTTTTTCCACCAGGCAGCTTTCCAGCCACTCTTCCCCAAGCCTATAGTGTTGCATGGGGTTGTTGTGACCAAAGTGCAGGACCCAGCACTTGGCCTTGTTGAACCTCATACAGGTGGCCTCAGCCCATCAATCCAACCTGTCCAGGTCTCTCTGCAGAGCCCTCCTCCTCTCAAGCAGATCCAGTTTGGTGTCGTCTGCAGATTTACTGAGGGCACACTCAATCCCCTCATCCAGGTCATTGATAAAGATATTAAACAAGACTGGCCCTAGAACTGAGCCCTGGGGGACATTGCTTGTGACTGGACGCCAACTGGATTTAACTCTGTTGACCACAACTCTCTGGGCTCGACCATCCAGCCAGTTTTTTACCCAGCGAAGAGTACACCCATCTAGGCCATGAACTGCCAGCTTCTCCAGGAGAATGCTATGGGAGACTGTGTCGAAGGCTTTGCTGAAGTCCAGGTAGACAACATCCACAGCCTTTCCCTCATCTACCAGGCGGGTCACCTGGTCATAGAAGGAAATCAGGTTGGTTAGGCAAGACCTGCTGTGGAGGAGTGGCTGAGTGAGAATGGGCATCATTTAGTCCCATTCGACAGCCCCTGCTCTTAAGCAGATGTGGCGGAACTATGACCAGAAGAGAACGTGAAGCCCCTCCGTCGGACAGATGATCCGTCCCAGTCACAGTAGCGATGTAGGTGTGTGTATAACGGTGTTCTACCAATCACAGTGTGACGTGTGTGTATGTTATTGTTTTCTGCCTATATATGCTTTTGTTAGCTGCACAATAAAGGAGAACGACCATACTCATATTGAGATTCCATTGTTACTCCATGCCGGCTTCCCATTCCGACATCTGGTAGCAGAGGATGGTTCAAGGTTGACGTTTACCGGCTCTGATATCAGAGCTTAGCTGGACTAAGTTTCTCCGAGTCTGCGGTAAGCAGCGAGAGGAGGGGAATTGGGAAGCAAGGCGACTGGGAGAAGTGTTCGACACGGATCGAGGTGGCCACTCGACTCCCAGAGAGGCGGTTGCTCGCATTGCCCTTTCTGAGAAAGGGGAGAGACAACAGATGCTGGGGGGGCGAGGTGGCCACTCGACTCCCAGCAGTAAATCCGGCACAGCAATGGAGATAGATAGAAGATATCCTCTCTAAGAGAGGTGTGGAGACTACAGTGAAGCAACTGATTAAGCTGATTAATTTAGGACACCGATGGGGGCACTTTACCAACATGCCTCTGTTATTTTCAGTTACTGAGTGGAAAGACTTTGGGGAAACGATGTGGCAAAAGACAATAACTGGGGACGAAAAAGATGAAAAAGAAGTAAAAGCAGTCTGAGAGCTGTTGGCGAGATTTGGGCGATTATATGTGGGAACTGACAATAACCGACTGAGATAAAGACATTCGCGGCTTTAGAACTACCTGGCAGACTGTCATGAACACCTTGGAGGACGTGCGTGCAAGGACGGGGGTGGCGGCCACAGCAGTGCAGGCACTGACTCCACCGCCCCCCCCCCGCCGTCGCCGCCTAAGCCAGGCCGACTTGAAGCCTTTTTCGGGGTCGGACACTTGCACCCCATAAAAAGCATGACCAGCCAGCAGTGCAGGCGCTGCCGCAGCACCCACTGTGGAACCATCAACCCCCCCCCCCCCCGATGTGCCTACGATGGCACAGTGATTTTATGAAAAGGCAGAAGGACTTGGCTGTGGTTCATCAAAAAAAAAAAAAAAGGGGTGGGGGAGCAGCCGAGACATGTTCCAGCATATTCTCTCTGTGAGAGAACTGAAATATGATAAAAAGACTTAAAAGACTTTAAATCACTTATTGCGATGGGGACAGTCACATGGGTTTTTTTTACCTCAGCTCGAGATGCTTTTTATTTAGTCTGCTGGGATAAGCTGGGAGACGCGTTGTGGGATGAGGTTGGCAATGGGTCTAAGGAGGCTGTCGCTTTAAGTTTGGCATGGAAACTCATTACCGCGGTACTTAAAGAACTAAAAGCCGAATGATCAGTAGCCACCTGTGCCGCTGAAGCACTAGACACGAAAAACACCAATGCAGAGGCTTACCCGGCTGATGCTAAGGCATTTTTTGGCGAAGAAAATGATCTGTACGGTATCCCCATATTGCCATCGGCTCCTCCTGAGGAACAGGAGGCTGAGTCAAAACCGAACGTACCTATGATTATTGAAACTGTCTCCCCCTCCGCCGCATATTCCACCTTTGCCAGAGACATTCTCTCCTGTTGAGGCGCAGGCGATTAGAGAAGAATTGTGTTAGCAAAATCAAGAAACGCAAAAAAATCATTCAGAAATTAGCCGACTTGTCTCCAACTCGATTCGGAGATGGTCTGCGATGCAGATATGTTGTTCCTACGAACTGAGTTGTCTAGGCATAATGCTGAAGCGCAAAAGCTGATAGATTGATTGGCTCATCTGCCTGTGCGGGACGATGAGATTTTACCAGGGCTGAATAAGTTAACATAGCAAACGGCAAAAGTCCAAGAAGGCCTCCGCCTGAACGAGAAGAAAAACTAGGGAGGATAGCTGAAGAAGAGCAAAGAGAATTAGAATATTGGAGGAAGACATGTGATGAGAACCAGGCGCAGCAAGCTCTGACCTCAGGGCCCGACTCACATAATTCCATCACTTTCCCTAATCCACAGGGCTCAGATAGGGACCCCCCTGATCCGATTCAATGGTGGCACGGAGTAATTCGAAATGCAATCATCGAAGGGGACTTTATGCTACTGCCTTCCCTGTTCAGGTGACAGGGTGACATTTTGAGTGATGGCGTCTGTCTTTCTAAGTAACCGTTACGCATGATGGAGCCCTGCTTTCCTGGGGATGGCGGAACACCTGCCTGCCCTTGGGAAGTGGTGAATGAATTCCATGCTTTGCTTTGCTTTGCTTGCATGTGCGGTTTTTTGCTTTACCTATTAAACTGTCTTTATCTCAACGGGGAAGTGAGCGAGTGGCTGCGTGGTGCTTACAACTACAGTCCCTTTTGGCATGAAAGGTGTATCTGAAAACACGGAGGTGACAGAATTGGAGTTAGATTTTGTCCGACTAGTTTTTAAGATACTCTTAGCAATGATACGGGACTCGAAGCGTTTGAGATAATGACAGGTTTGATTGGAATGTGCTAGATCAAATTTATAGCTGTTATTGCTGTTTAGCTATTAATCAGCAGGCTCCTGTGCTTGCGATTGTACTTGCTTGCCTTACTGTATATTAGAGTCCAGTGCTCGTTAGTTGCTGGTTTTTTTGCTTTTGCTGCTTGCTGTACCGCTGTACTGCTTATCATTTCACTGTGCTGTGCCTGGGAACATTTTGATAACTGCCATGGTGATGTGCCTGGGCTGGCAGATGGCCAGGGCATCACTGCTGTTTCTGTGCTGCTGTGCTGGACAGGCTGTGGATAAGTCCAAGCCAGAGCAGGAGCAAGAGGAGGAGTTCATAGCAATGCTAAACCCTAAGGTCTGGTCCAAAGAGACCAGGGGTGGAGATTGTAATGAATATACCTTTAAATTGTTGTAACCCATTATTTGAGTTGCATGTTATAGGAATTACTATAGCAAGAACCACCTGAACCAACGGAGGACAAGCCTTACAAGAAGCAGTACAAGTGCAGCAGTGACCTGACCTGAGCTGGCTTTGGTGCCCAGTTACTCCATGCAACACACCACTTCTTCTGTCCTGAGTGACCAGCATAAGAGATGGAACCCAAAGTCATGGACTAAATTAACTCAATGGACATTTTGTGGACATTTCTGGACACCTTACAAAGGTGGTCCATAGACTAAGGGAATGATATCTGTGTAATATATTAAAGGATGGGAAGGGGGTGGTCGTTAATGAAGATGTATTGGATGTGTGGGGTTCGATCGAGCTTTGCCAGATATCCCTTTATCTGTACTTCTTTGCAGTTTGAAGAAATCGCCTTTTGCCTTGCTACTACAAGTCCCTGCTTGGCAAAAAGAAAAAGGGGGAGAAGTCGGTATGTTACCCATAAGTGCCAAGCAGGTTTCAGGTCGACAGAGGGAGCAGAAGCCATGGTGCACGGTATTAGAATGGCTGTTTTCCGCCTCATACGGCTCCAAAAAGTATTTGGCTTTAATGGTCGAGGCTACACTTGTGTCTTGACAGGTTCCAGACCTCTCTGGGTGCCAAGCAAGTGGACACGGCCTGTGGTATGAACACCTAACAACCGTAACCTGAGAAAAAAGACCAGAACGAACACGATGACATGGAAATTGGCATGGCTAATCTGTTTGGGGGTACAGCTTCTGGGGGAAGTAGTAGCAGATGGGCTAGTAACAAAGATTACACCAAGATCTAACATCTGGGTCATGTTAGCCAATATTACAGGCCAGAGCTCCATGTGCTTAAGTTTGGCCACTCCAGGGGATCCATTTCATACTTGTCTAATAGGAACCCCTGTGTGGAGACCAAAGGAGTTCTGGGGTTATGTTGGAAGTAAGTCTATTTTGAATTTTACCATAGCTAATGCGACCCTGACAGCCCCAGGGTTAAACCCACAACAGCGGGATGGAGAATGGCAAGCCAAAATTGTGGAAAACTTGAATGTTACTCTGATATCCCCCCCCGGAAGAGCTAGATCTACTGGGGTGTCTTAATGCCTCGTCTGTTGGGAAACAAACTGGGTGGTTTAGTTTTGAGCCGCCCTCAGTAACAGACCTCAATATTAACCATAAGAACTGGGCAACCGTGGATTCCACCCTCCGTCCTGGAGATGTTTACACGGCTCTTTACTCAAAGCTCAACCAGACTGGACAGCCGGCGCGGAAATTGCCGCCAGGCATATTTTTAATATGTGGTGACCGGGCCTGGAATGGAATCCCTCAAAGTCCGCACAGGGGACAGTGCTACCTGGGGAAATTGGCTCTATTTCACCCCAGCTTGATAAACCTCATGCAGTGGTCAACGAGTAACATTGGTTATAGATCAAAGAGAGAAATCCATGAATTAGTTTGCAACAACGAAGGAAACCCCAAGTTCTGGTCAACAACCCATACAGTGTTCACTTCCCTTTTTATCCCAGGGGCCACGGCAAGCAGAGCCATGACTTCTTTGAAACAGTTAGCATGTTGGGTTAGAGATGAACTAAACACCATTAGCCAAATCTTAGATGAGCTGTCACAAGACATAGTTAGCGTTAATCATGCTGTGTTTCAGAATCAGGCTGCTACTGATTTTTTTGCTGCTTGCACAAGGGCATGAGTGTGAAGAATTTGAAGGAATGTGCTGTATGAATTTGTCTGACCTTTCTGAATCTATCCACAAGAAATTAGCTGAGCGGAAAAATAAGTTGCGTAACTTGAAAGAATCAGACGACCCTCTTGGGGACTGGCTCAGCCAGTTTGGTATATCAGGATGGCTGCGAGTGTTGGTTGAAAAAGGTTTGACCCCTGTAGTAGTAATTATAGTAGTTTGCATAGCATTTAGCTGCTTGCTGTCATGTACTAAGAAAATAACGTTGCGCTTAACTGAACAGATCTGGATTGTCCTAAAAGAGAAGAATGGCCCCCCAGATGGGACACCGCTTGTGAGTCTCGACAGATCTGTGGGATCATGGGACCTCTAGCCGGCACCAAGGGATTCTCGGGGAGAACCTCTGATCCCTGGATCAAGAGATTCTAAGCAAGTCCCCTGGAAAGGTAATAAGGTACAACAACCCTGGAGTAGAGGGATTTCTTGAACAACAGGGCCAAAATGTGTTGTGGAGCTATGTGGACAATCCAGGTGTGTGACTGATACGATAAAGAGGGCTATTCCTGGAGTTCGGTTAGCACAAAAACAAAGAAGGGGGGATTGTGGATACATTCCTAGCAGAACAAGGACATCAGGTTCTGATAGGGTTGGAATGCTCTTAAAGGGGAAATGCTTAGTTGCTAGAATAGAGAAGAGGTAACCGCAAGTAGGGTAAAGTAACCAATGAGTGAGGCTTTGCTGTATATATCCAATCGCTATTAGAGGAGAAGTGTATGGAAAGTGTGTTACACCTATGAAATTATTGCTTATACTGTGTGAACCCTGCTCTGCTCTATAAGCATACCTGCAAATGTCATTGATGGTCCTTGCTATTTAGGTAAACTAACCATGCTTGCACCATCTCTTAGTCAATTTAGGAATATCATTATGCCTGCCGGCCGGAGTCGAACAAAACGTGCCTTATTAACCCCTGATTGTAATAACAATGTTGAACTTTTATCTGTAGCTGCTCACATTGTTTTAGCTGGTTTTGTGCCAGGTGCTGCTGTGAACTTTTATCTGTAGCTGCTTGCGTTGTTTTAGCTGGTTTTGTGCCGGGTGCTGCTGCTGGTAATGCCTTAAAGAATCTAGCACGTCTTGCCTGTTGGTCAGAGAAACAAAGTAATATAACAACAAAGGTTTTAGGAGAATTATTGTTAGATCAAAAAGGTCTATGGCATGCTCTGTTACAAAATTGTGCTGCAATTGACTTTCTACTATTGGCACAAGGCCATGGATGTGAAGATTTTGATGGCATGTGCTGTTTTAATCTAAGCAATCATAGTAAGTCAATCCATCAGTCAATTGCCTTGATGAAGAAGAACTTAGAAAAAATGCAACAAGATACTAGTCCCTGGGATAAGTGGTTTGAACAATGGGGACTAACAGGATGGGTGAAAGATCTCTTTAAGGAAGGTTTACGCTTGTTAATGCTTTTGGCTGTAGGACCAATAATTATCATTATTATAGTAGGTATTGTGAAACGTTTATTATCCAAACTAGTATCTACTGTTTTGCTTGTGCAAAAAGAAAAAGGGGGAAATGTGGAGGAGTGGCTGAGTGAGAATGGGCATAATTTAGTCCCATTTGACAGCCCCTGCTCTTAAGCAGATGTGGGCGGAACTATGACCGGAAGAGAAGGTGAAGCCCCTCCGTCGGACAGATGATCCGTCCCAGTCACAGTAGCAATGTAGGTGTGTGTATAACGGTGTTCTACCAATCACAGTGTGACGTGTGTGTATGTTATTGTTTTCTGCCTATATATGCTTTTGTTAGCCGCGCAATAAAGGAGAACGACCATACTCATATTGAGATTCCATCGTTACTCCATGCCGGCTTCCCATTCCGACAACCTGCCTTTCATGAACCCATGCTGGCTGGGCCTGATCCCCTGATTGTCCTCCATGTGCCTGGTGAGCGCACTCAAGATGAACCTCTCTATAATCTTCCCCAGTACTGAGGTCAGGCTGACTGGTCTGTAGTTCCCCAGATCCTCCTTCCGTCCCTTCTTGAAGATAGGCATCACATTTGCCAACCTCCCGTCATCTGGGACCTCCCCTGTTATCCAGGACTGCTGATAAATGATGGAGAGTGGCTTGGCAAGCTCCTCTGCCAGCTACTTCAGCACTCTTAGGTGGATCCCATCCGGCCCCATAGACTTGTGGACATCCAGGTGGCATAGTAGGTCAAAGACTGCTTCCTCCTGGATTATGGGGGGTTTATTCCACTCACTGTCCTCATCTTCCAGCTCAGGAGGCTGGGTACCCTGGGGATAACTTGTCGGGCCATTAAAGACCGAGGCAAAGAAGGTGTTGAGTATCTCAGCCTTTTCCTCGTCTTTAGTGGCAATGTTCCCCCTTGCATCCACTAGAGGATGGAGGTTCTCCTTGGCTCTCTTTTTGCTGTTAACATATTTATTAAAACTTTTCTTATTATCCCTTACAACAGTGGCCAGGTTGAGTTCTAGTTGGGCTTTTGCCTTTCTAATTTCCTCTCTGCATGACCTGACAAGATCCCTGTACTCTTCTTGGGTTGCCTGCCCCTTCTTCCAAAGCTGGTAAGCTCTCCTTTTTTTCCTGAGTTGCAGTAGTAGACCTCTGTCCAGCCAGGCCGGTTGTCTTCCTCGTTGATTTATCTTACGGCACATGGGGACAGCCTGCTCCTGTGCCTTTAAGACTTCTTCCTTGAAAAATACCCAGCCTTCCTGGACCCCTTTGCCCTTCAGGACTATCTCCCAAGGGACTCTCCCAACCAGCGTTCTGAGCAGGTCAAAGTCTGCCCTCCGGAAGTCCATAGTGGTGGTGTTGCTGACCCCCTTCCTTACCTCACCAAAAATCAAAAACTCTACCATTTCATGATCACTAAGGCCAAGACAACCTCCGACCACCACCTCTCCCGCCAGTCCTTCTCTGTTAGTGAATAGGAGGTCAAGCAGGGCACCTCCCCTGGTAGGCTCACTTACCAGCTGTGTCAGGAAGTTATCTTCCACACACTGCAGGAACCTTCTGGACTGTTTCCTTTCTGCTGTGTTGTATTTCCAGCAGATGTCTGGGAAGTTGAAGTCCTCCACGAGAACAAGAGCTCACGACTGAGAGACTTCTGCCAGCTGCTTGTAGAATACTTCGTCAACATCCTCATCCTGGTCAGGTGGTCTGTAACAAGACTCCCAACAGGACATCTTTTGTGTTGGCCTCCCCCTCACCCTTACCCATAAGCATTTGGCCTCACCACAAGTATCAAGCTCTGTACAACCTAAACACTCCCTAACATACAGAGCCACCCCACCGCCTCTCCTTCCTTGCCTGTCCCTTCTGAAGAGTTTGTAGCCATTCATTGCAGCACTCCAGTCATGGGAGGCATCCCACCACGTTTCTGCGATGGCGACTACATCATAGCCATCCTGCCGTACAATGGCTTCCAGCTCCTCCCGTTTGTTGCATTAGTGCGTGCATTAGTGTAGATGCACTTGAGCTGGGCTATCGGTTTCACCCCCAGCAATGGGGTGACACCCCCCAGGCTCCTCTCTAGTGAGCCTGTTTATATCCCCTCCCCCCTTCAGGCCTAGTCTAAAGCCCTCTCAACAAGCCTTGCCAGCTCATGAGCGAGGATCCTTTTCCCCCTCTGAAAAAGCTGGGCACCATCTGTTGTCAATAGGCCCGGTGCCGTGAAAACCTCCCCATGATTAAAGAACCCCAAGCCCCTCCGATGGCACCAACCTTTGAGCCACGCGTTAACCACTCTAGTTTTCTTGTTCCTTTCCACGTTCCCTCCTGACAATAATGGGATCGAGGAGAACATTACCTGCGCTCTTGATCCTTCAACCATTTTTCCTAGTGCCCTTTTGATCAACTTGGGGCTTCTCTCTGATATCTCATCGCTGCCTGCCTGTACAATCAATAGCGGATAGTAGTCAAAGGGCCATACCAGACCAGGGAGTCTCTTCGCAATGTCCCTGACCCGGGTCCAAGGGAGGCAGCAGACTTCCCTGTGGGATGGGTCTGGGTGGCATATTGGGCCCTCCGTTCCCTTCAAAAGGGAATTGCCCACAACAATTACCCTTCTTTTTTTCTTTGTACAGTCAGTCCTGATAGGCAGGGGTGACCTACTCTCCCTAGCCACCCCCCTGGATGGACCTTCATCCCCATCCTCAGTTGCCTGGCCCTCAACTTCCAGAGCCCCATATCTGTTATGCAAGGGCAGCTGGGAAGGTGAGGGAGCCCAGGAGGGGATTCTCCTCCTGCCCCAAGCAGAGACCTTTTTCCATTCCCCACCATCTTTTGGGTTCCTAACTTCTACTCGCTGGCAAGAGGACAGGGGATCCTCTGCTTCCTGTGGAGCCTCTATCTGTTGTCTTGGCCTAAGGGATGGTAGGGTGCAGCTCCACCAGTCTATCTCTGTCTCACATTCTCTAATGCTCCTTAATCTTTCCACCTCCTCTTTCAGTTCTGCTGCCAGGTAGAGCAGATCATCCACCTGCTCACACCTGAGACAGCCACTGTCTTTTCCATTCTCTGGTACAGCTGACAGGCTGAGGCACTCCCTACAGCCAGCGACCTGGACAGCTGCATGTTTCTGTTTAGGTGGGGACTCTGGGTCGCCACGTTCTTTCTTGCAACGGCTTTCAGACAAGTAGAAACTATTGCTTGCTCCTCTTTTGGGGTGTCTATGGGTGCTAATCGAGTGACCCTCCAAGCCAGGAGGAGAGAACGCGCCCCACCTGCACAAACTGCCACGCCACGCCACGCCACGCCACGCCACGCCACGCCACGCCACGCCACGCCACGCCACGCCACGCCACGCCACGCCCTGCTCGTCGCGCGCCGGATCGCTCGTGCGCCGCGGGGGCTGCCTTTATACGTCAGGAGGGTCAGGCCGCCGTCACTCCTGACTCCGCCCCCGCTGAGTCAGAGCTGCGGCTCGTCAGGAGCCCGCTCTTTCCCGCCCTGGGAGGGGGGGGGGTTGGGGTCCCCTCCCTGTCCCTGTGCTTTTTCGCCTTTTGCCTCCGCGGTTTTTGCCGCGGTCTTGCCGCTTCAGAAAGGGTCCATCGGCGTGATCATCTGCTCCAGAACTCTTCGCCTCAGTGGCTTTGTTGAAATGGCGGTACACGGACTTTTAAACTGCCGCCGTCACTCCTGACTCCGCCCCCGCTGATTCTGAGCTGCCGCTCGTCAGGAGCCCGCTCTTTCCCGCCGTGGGAATGTCTCAGCATTTCCCTGTTCTGACTGGAGAGTAAAATCCTTTGGATGTCTGTTTTTCACTGCAGGGTGGGGTGTAAATCAGCTCCTATTTCTTTGTATTCTGGAGCTGCTGAAATAAAAACATGTGACAGGTCCCTATATTGTATTTTCCTGCTCGCCACAATTACTCGCATTGTTTGGGGTCTTTGGACTCTTTAGAGTCCAAGTAAGATAGATAACACAAGTCTCCACCATGTAAGCAGCAAACAGAACACTTGAAGGACCAGAATATTATATATTCTTTAGTTGATCCTACAACTAGCTGCAACTTTTACTCTGATAAGACAAAAGAAGGGTGACAGCAAATTGAAAATTCAGTTAGTGTAAACCCAACATAGCCTTTTACATTTTTTTTTCATATTTTATTAATTTTTGGCTTCACAGAATGAAGAAATCACTAACAATTTAAACTGGAATAATACTATGAATGTTTTCAGTGCACATAATACTGAGATTTTATGTTTTAATTTGACATTTGAAGCTGTATTGGGAGTCAAATCCAAATGACCTGTGTTATATTGCCAAACCTGTCCAATAAAGTTTGCTAGGAATTTTTCAATTAAACAATTTTTAATTCAAAACCTTTCCTGCAAAAGGTTTAGTCTGGAATTCCAATCAAATGAAAAAGAAAATTAGTGAACAAGATGTACAGAAAACAGCCAAGGAGTAAGCAGTCATGGCACTTATCAGGACAAGGGAAACTGGTTCATGTCCTTCCTGTACTCCTGAGCTCATTTCTCAATAATGTTGCCATCATAATTTCTAAAAAATCTGAATAGGAACTTAAAAAATATTTTAAACATCATCATTGTGTAGGACAGGGAAACTACCTACTTTTCGGCCTCAGTGGCCAGGACCATCTGAAAGACCCACATTTATTTTTACAGAATAAAAATATACGTCAACCTTGCAGAAGAAATCTGAGTCAATCAGATCTGTATTCATCGTAACTTCATTCCTTCAAGAGCTGCCTTTATGCAGCAGACAAACAATAATGCTGTAATTTCATACTGGTAGTGAGTATTCATTTGAATTTTATAACTTCAGGTAGAAATATATAGCAGCAGCAAAGCAAATGATGGTGGCAAAGCAATGGCAAAGTGGTTCATCTTTCTTTATCCACTGTGACCTTAGAAGATTATATTTTGGAAAAGATAACTTTTTTTATTGCTTGTTTCCAAAGGAGCCACAACGTAAATATTCAGCTATCTCCAAAGTGCTGCATACTTAATTTAGGGTCAAATCTTTCTCTAGCAAGCAGGAACTTAGTATTTATCTAAATGGAACAGCAGATATGAAACAAAATGTGTCTGATGATTAGATATAATGTTTATCAGCATGACCAGAACTTGTATGAAGAAAAAAAATCCAGCAGAAATATTTATTTTCACGATCTTCAGTGGTTTGAAAAATAACACCCTTACCTGTGAGAACCAGCCTTTGCCATAGCAACTCATGCTTTTTTTCCCCAGCTTAGATCACTCCTCGAGATAAATTACTCTAAGCTGTCTGCAGATGCCACCAAGAATGACAGGGGAATGTCTCCAGCCACTTCCAATGCAGCATAAAAAGGCGAGAGCAAACCATGCCTGAAAGTCAGGGAGCACTGCTCAGAGAAGTTGCTTAAGATGTAAATAATTTGGACAAGAGATATTCCAGAGACCTCATTGTCTCCAGCTGCTACTGCCAAGAGGCCATATTCTTAACAATTCAAAGCCAGTATTCATTTGTTTTGGCTCAACTGTATCAGAGGACAAGGTAGACAATACAATACTGTTCAGAAGTTTAGCAAGAGAAAAGAAATTCTAAAAGCCTGAGATTCTTTGAGTGACATGGTGTAGTACAGGGTATCTCATCACCTGCTGCTGTTGACAAGTGAACTGAGGAGGCTGCCTCTATTCTCTGAGCAGTGTGATAGTGTGGATGCTCCCAAGAAACAAAAATTATAGAAAATACAGGTGTGGAGGTAGCACATTGCACCCCCCTCCCTGCTGCAGGGAAGGATAAGCTATACCTAAACCATTCCCAGTAGAGAAATGTGTGTCAAATCAAAGCCAGATGTTTTCCCCCTTTGATGCCCATCCCGCAGGCTTCCCGGCCAGGCTGCTGCATGCCCTGCACTGGGCACACCTGGCAGCAGCCAGGGTGGGAAGCTGTCAACTCTCTCTCTGCCTGAGGACAGGGAGAGGGAAAGGGCTATTCTGCAAGGCTTTTCTTCTCTTCGCCGAAAGACAAGCCAGGATGGAGGTGCAGAAACAGGTCCTGCTGTGCAGGCAGCATCTCCGGCAGCAACAGCAGAAATCTCTCTGCAGCCCCCTCCTGTTTCCTTCATCCCAACTTTTTCTCTTCCCACAGTAGTAGGATGAGACTCGCTCTGGTTTTGGCATTGTCACACCTGCAAACACTGTCAGGAGCCAGGAAAGGCTCAGCGTAAAGCTGAGGGGCTCTGGAGGGGTGTCTCCAGCTCTCCAACATCTACAGCACCTCAAAACACCCCTGAGCTCCTCCACCCCCAGGACACCACCACAAAACTGTTTCATCCTTCTTTGTCACTTGCAGCCCTCCAGTGACATCCTTTCCCACTACAAGCTACCGCGCTTGAGCTCCAGCCCAGTGCCCTTGTCCGTCCTGGGAAAGCCCTGCACCCACCAGCACCCTTTCCTTCCCCCTGCACCCCATCTCTTTTGCCTTCCAACTGCTGCGATGCCCGAGCTTCACCCAGCAAGGTCTTTCATCCGACCATGTCTCATATTTGTACCAGGGCTTCGCTCTGAGCACCGCACATTTATTTCCCTATCAGACTTGTACAAAAAGCCCATTAACAGAGACATATGTCAGCACTTCCATAACACCTTATCTAACAGAGACAACCTTTTCTCTTAATAAAGCGCACATGGCACAGCCATTAATAGTGAATGCTCTGCAGCACCACTATTTGTTTTCAGAATGAGGTAACACTTACTTCTACATTTTCAGTGTTTGCTCCTCCATCCACTCTACCTTGTATTTGAGCTTTGGCTGAGCACAGGAAATGGTTCAAATAATTATTCATCTATTTGGACAATAATAGGTAACTTCTCCATAGTTACACCTGAAATCAGTCTGTCTTATTTTACACTTCTATAATTTTAATTCCACAAAATGAGTTTGACGTGGAATTTTAATCCAATATTACCTCCAGATTCAGAGACAAATAATTAAACTGTCTTTAAGCTAAATTTAAATAGCACAAAGGAAAAGACAGTAAAAGATAGTTCAAGGTTTGCATTTTCTGTAACATTCCTTTGTCTACCTCAAGCTTCTTAAAAATTCACGCTCAAGGTATACTTGGCAGCAGTTTTATAAATACAAAGCTATTAAGCTTTTGTAGGGAAAAAGTGAAGCTTTTTTTTTCCTAATTAGCTAATCATAAATTTTTCAGGGCAATAGTCTTCTGCTAGAAAATTATGATTTGAGGAAGCAAAGTTTTCAGCAGGAGTATGTTGATTATAATATATTTTCTTACAAAAATCAGTACATCTCCCCAGTTAATTAAGTTTGTCTTTTGGTAGCAAGTCCACTTCTCTGTCTGGGTAACTCGTATTCTTCCTCCCACCTCTGCTTTTTTAGATGCTGCACATGCCAGGAAATTCAGCAGCTGAAAAGTTGAGAGAAACTTCTGTATCTTTATTTCTTAATGGAATTTCTGAATTCAGTGGGAAATATTCATGTCTATAAGGGAATTTTTAGTAATTTGGAGAAATTCTTGCAAAACAGATTTCTGACCTCTCCAGCTGATGCAACTTAGACTTGTAATGCATTTTCCCAAAGACCATACAGATCCCGACAGTATTAACCATCTATTACAGGCATGAGAAGGCCCAGCTGAGGATATGTTTATAGGTCTTCACTGCAAAAGAAGGTACTTATACCTGGACCCATGATTCTACTGTTGCATTAGAAAAAAACAAAGGCTCACAAACACACTGTGACAAGCATCTTGTCATCAACAAGCATCTTGTTGCTTAACAACAAAGTAATAATTGGGTGTATTTTCCTCAGTCCACGCAAGCCCTTCCTTCTGCTTGCAGAACCCATCTTAAAGATACAGAAAGATTTTTCTCAAGGCATTTTATAATTCAACATGAGATGCATATGTTCCCGGTGGGGTTTAGATACTAAGGGAAAAAAAGGCTTAGCAAAAAGAATAAAGCTTCTGTATTCAATATACAGAACAAAGACCTTTCCACACCCATTCAGTCACACACACCCATCCACACATGCACCAACAGTAACCAAATTTCCTGTCACAAAGAGTTTTTACCTGCTTTTGCAAGCTGTTATGAGAACTCTTATGTAAAATTCATATTTGATATCTGATACCAAGCTGGCAAAAGGCTCCTCCAGCTTTTAGGTTCAAAGCAAAATCCTTTATGCAACCACCAAGGGTGAAAGCCGAGCCTATGCATCTGTGTTATCTAAACTGACTTAGGGAGCTTGTTAGCAAGAATTTGAATGATTCATGAATACCTAAAGCACAGCAACAGCTATCTTTCTCCCCGACCTCTAAAACCAAAGTTAAGTGTGACAGGCAGGGACAAAAAAGGGAATAAGACAAGAAATTGGTGAATCTCCAGTGGGAAAGGTTTTTATTGCTAAGTAGAGCAAGAAACTAGCGACTGAGAAATGAAGACCAGAGACCTTAAAAGATATGATCTTCTTCTATCTCCCCAATGAGCAGAGTACTTTTTCTACCATTCCCTATCCCCAGAACAGACGACTTATCCCACTTCTCGGGGATTATAGTCCAAGTTGCTCTCAAGTCTTTCCCCATGTTCCTGAAATAAAAAACTAAGACAGAGACCCCGTATCCTTTGCTTAAGTACTCACAAAGGAGCTGTTTCCAAAAAAAGAAAGTGTTTCATTGAAGAAGTCCATTGCTCCTCCATCCTAATTTTATATTTTCCATTGCCTCTCAGTCACCGTGTTTGGAGAGTGTGAAAATAATTTTGGTAGTGTAAAATTAAAAAATAAAAACATGTATGTCCGTCTTTTAAAAACACTATTCATTTAGTGTCGGACTCTGAGGACATTCTTGGATAGCTGAACTGCCGGTAAAGCTGCCCCTTTACTATATCCTATTACTCCACCACCATACCTCTGAATTCGCTGGGCCACAGACGGACAGGAGTTGCAGTCTTGAATTTTTACACTGGGGGAAAGCATAAGTGAATAACAATAAAAGCAAGCAAGAAAGGAACCTTTGCATCACATTCCCATCTTTCTCTCTGCCTTTTGGGCAGCTGTTGCCTTAAGAACACAGGTATCTTGAGCTCCCAGTGAAGTCAACATGAAGGGCACCCTGAATAGGGACACCGCGTATCTGAGCTGTCCCTTGTGAGCTGCTGCATCTCTCTTCTTTGACAATATATGCTGTGCTTATGCTAGCAGTTTGATTCAGAGCAGTGTGTAGCTGTGAAGTAAATCCTCTGGTTTTATTTATCCTGTATGGTTTGGTTCTGAGAGAAGTTTTGGTGTATGTGAGCTGGGTTCACTTTGGAAACTTGACCCTTATAGCACTCCCTGAAGATTTTAACTGGAGCACTGCTCCTCCCACTTTGTCTGCCTTTGCCCAGCACCTGCCAAGCCTCTTTTCAAAGGCCACAGGGGCATCTTGAGTTGCTGAGGTCCTTCACAACATGGGAAGGACAGGTTCAGTGGGAATGGCAATCTTTGACTTTGAAGGGGAGACAGTCTTCTGCCTGTTATACTGTGCAGGAGAGGGCAAGTAATTTCTGCAGCTGAAGGTGTGTCTTGTGGAGAGATCACAGGTGGCAGCATGCTCGTATCCCACCGTGAGGCTGGAAGAGGGCAGAATTTTTTAATAGTGTTTCACCATGGGATAGATGGGTCATTTCTTCCAAAGGGTGAAAAGAGGTGTGAAGCGGATGGGACTTGTAGGAGGGCACAAAGCAAGCCTGCTGCTCAGGAGACTCATTCCCTTCTCCCAGAGCCTGAACAGCTTTGCAACACCCTCTGTATTTCTATTCCTTGCCAGGTTTCCCATTGCCAGCCCTTTCTCCCAGCACCTCCATGGAGACCAGCAAGCAAGGACACTTCTGTGTCCCATATATGGGCTCATGTACACAGTCCCTGGCAATTGCATTCCCCATAATGATCCATTTTACTGAGGCCTGGGAAGGGCAGCACAATACAGAGCATAAAGATGGAGACTTGCTAATGGAAGGAATAAATAATGTGGGTTTACTGAAGTGGCTCCTCTAAAACAGATGAAAAATACTTGGGGATGTAGTTCAGCCCTCTCACATCGGTATGTGAGAAAGTGTTCAAAAGTTGCAAAGAGATGCCTTCAGGCTCAAGTGAAAATGTGAGGCATGAAG
Source organism: Butorides virescens (assembly GCA_017310255.1). Taxonomy (NCBI): domain Eukaryota; kingdom Metazoa; phylum Chordata; class Aves; order Pelecaniformes; family Ardeidae; genus Butorides; species Butorides virescens. The sequence goes on from JADKXX010009874.1 coordinate 69,140, forward strand.
ATAGATCGAGAAAATTCTTCAACTATAACAAGGAAAAAGGCGATGCCTAAGGAAAAATAGCCGTGGGATGGACAAGATTATGTCAGCTTCTGTCATTTTCCTTAGGAAGAATATTACTCTGTGAAAGATGTAAGGGTTACAGGAAAATCAGGTTGGGTGAGTCAATTCAAGGTTGTGAAAAGATTACTTCTTCAATGAAGCAGCAAAAAATTAGTTTCCTTAGTTATGAGGAGACTAAAATCAAGACGACCAAGATTTCTTTCCTTGGAGAATAATAAGAAAAGAAAAACAAGAAAATATTTGGCAGTCTTATGTCAGTATTGTTAATATTGGAGATTATATAAATAATTTATTATGTAAATAGCCTTTTAAACTAAATGACAAATCATTGTAATTTATTAGGAACACTGTATGTGTAACCATAGGTGCACTGCCAGTTTGACTCTGATAGATCAATCAGGGCCTGAATTAATACATGGTGAGAGATACTGTTGACTGACATGCCTTCCATTTGAGAGGCCGGTGTTAGCCAACTTGGTCTTAAATGAAAGAGAAATAATTTTTAATCTACATATCTGTTCTGTTTTGTTAGCAGATTGTCTACTTTTGTTTGTGGATCAGCATGAGTTCCTGATGACAGCTGACTCACACATATTTTAAACCAAGAAATATCAAGTAAAATGATGTTTGGCAGCAAAGTAACTAAAACATATAACCATTTAAATATTGACACTTGACTTTTGTCATATGAGCAGCAGCATATTTTTTATGGGTCTTTTAATGATGAATCTAGAATGCTTAAGATCTTGTTGGTGCACAGTATTTTGTCTACCATGGAGATATCTTCAACACTCTAGACATCTAGAGTGTTGAAGATATCTCCATGGTAGGCAAAATACAAAGGGGCATGGAAGTGATACAGACATCTTTGCCAAACTTGTTAGAAGTGACGCAGAACCAAGGAGTCCCCCACTATGTACACAGCAGTGATGCTGTTGGGTTCCTGTAAGGTCTCTTAGAGCCTACAGGTTTCTGCTATGGGCAGAAGTAGGGGTACAAGGCGGGGTGCTGTGGGCCTTTGCTGAAGGCTGAGGAGAGCTGGAGGTGCCCCACAGTGGGGCATCCTCTCAGCGGCAAAGGAGATACCAGTTCATTATGCAGAGGGGTGAACTCTCCAATTTCTGTCAGGCGATGTGCCAGCTTATCAGAGCTGCCTGACATCATGAAGCTGCCCAACTTGCTTACCTTTCATGTCTGATGAGCACCCCGTGATGGGCTTTCCAGAAGTACAGCACTAGTGCTCAGCCCAGGTTTTCCAAAGCTGGATCATGCAACAGGTGCAGCAGAATCCAAATTAGGGGGAATTGAGGGGAGCCATAAGCTGCTTGGACTGGCTGCCAAACTGTTGGTTCCAGAGTTGGAAAAGCTGTGCAGAAAGAACAAAGTATAACAAACCTAGTGCCTCCAGGTTCAATAGGACCTGCTATTTAGATACAGCTGATGTGTGTAAGGACAGGTTTCCAAAGCACTGAGAAAAATAAAGATGAGACACATGAGTTTTCTCATCTGTATAAGGAAATGAAGATACATTATGCCTTATGTGTCATTTTTAACAGGAAAAATTCCCTTAAATATCTGTTAACAGCATTATGCTTTTACAGATTGTATTTATTCTTAAACTTTCACATTATTATTATTTTTAATATTATTACACAAAAACTATTAAAGAAAGTTACTATTACAGAAGAGAACTTTCATACTTGGCTAAATACAAAGGTTTTCTGAACTCTATTTTTGGTTCATGAGCAGGGAAAGTGTATATGCAGATTCGAACTAAGGACCCAAGCCTCTTAATATGCCTAAGAAATTATTTCTTACTTGGAGTTGTTATAGGAAAATTATTTTAACTAAACTGGTTTTTGATGGGAGTTAGATTCAGTGACATGGAGAATTAGTTAATTTATTTTAGTTTTACCAGATTATTCATTTTGGCTTTATAAAGTTTTCTTCTGACATTTCAAAGAAATTGAAGTTTCTTTCAATTTGGGTGTAAAGTCTTTTAATAAAACTAATGCCCAAATCCAAAATAATATTTGTTATTTGTCAAAAAGTTGACTTTTCAGTTTGGTTTTGAGTTGATTAGAGCTGAATTTTTTCCAGCCAACCAACCAATCAACCAACCAAAGAAATCAATTAGTTTCATGTGCTTAACTTGCAAGCATCCCAGGAAAACCATTTGGTATGCAGCTCAGTGATATAGTAAAGAATAAATGCTAATGAATGTAGTAAAGTTTACTCTCTTCTCACATACTTCACTCTGTGACTGTTGACTCTCCTCTTTTCTGTTACACCACTGACATACCTCTTCATTACAGAAATCATACGATATAGATCATACTCCATTAAAACTGTACATCGGTCAGGCATCCCAGGAATCCTCTTCCAAATTTTTTTCCTGAAAAATATCACTGTGTGGGTGGAACTGTGTAACCACAATGGCCAATATGATGTCAGATTAAGTTAGTCTTGAGTCTAAGTCCTTCAATACTGTATTAGGATAAATGTCTCAAAAGATAGAGGCTTTGAAGAGCTACTAATAAAGTGAAAGATCTGTTGCTATTCTGAGACAAGACTACTATTCTTTGATTTTCCAATAAGACTCAGTAGTAGATATTCTGATTAAATGGATCTTAATAACTAGAACTTTATTGACGATAGCTCAAATGGCTTTACTAAGAGTGGAGGTCAACCAGGAAAATAACTTACAGAAAAAACCTGTATTCAACGATTATCCTAACTGTTGTAGATTCTAGGCTTCTGTATCTTTAACTTAAAAAATTATTTTCACGTAAACTATTGGCTTTCAAAACACTAAAAAAAGTGTGTTTTGTATGCTGTGATCATTTTTATTGTTCTTTGTGTAATGGGTTTATAAAGAAGGATTTTGTTTCAGTTTAAAAATCTCAGGCAATTCTAAAATACCAAGTGGGAATATCAAGCTTTTCTGGTTGTCATTAATGCTGACCCATGCAGATTTTATCACATTTAAGAGCTATACTTTGGGCTATACTGTGCTTCTGGCCTCCTGCAAGAAGCAGAGTCGAAGTAAACATCCTTGAGGAAGAACACTGGCATGTCTCAAAACGGTGCTATTTTTTATCTTACTCCTTCTTTATGCTTGGAGATACAAAATCGCAGCATGCCTTTGTAAGGCAGCACCGTTCTGCCCAAACTGTGAGCAAGCAGGCTACCAGCTACTCCATGGTGCAAAACCTGACGCAACTGCACAAGCTCTTCAGTCTCTGTTGTACTTGGGTATCACACAGTCTGGGTATGCCAGGAACAGAAACAGGAGCAAGAATAGATTAGAAATCATAATTCCTAATACATGGTCACTTTTGCCAGATTTAGGCTCATTCATAAATGCCACTTTTTCTGAGAATGCATTTATAGTGTATATATAGTTAAATGAAAGACAAGGTTTTAGTCATTGCTTCTGCTATCATTGTTTCTTGCCCAGCTGCCAAGGAAACTAAACTTTCCTGCAGCTGCCTTTTGTTTCCATGAAAACCATAACATGTTCATCTTCATATGGTTTTGGAAGATATGATAAGAGATGCATATATAAACCATTGTTTTCTCTTTCTCTTGTTTCTAATGTCAATATGCTGTGTGAGGGAGGAAGCTGGGAGGAAATTGAAGTTTTCCTGTGAAAGATCATAAATCTAGATCTGTTACTCATTAATGAATCCCATATAGCTCTTAATTGCCGGTGGCTTTGCTGCATAGAAGAAGCGTATGGTAGAGAGTCAGGAAGGCATGCAGGCAGCAGTGATCACAGTTGTGACCAGTGCATTCCCTCCTTTCACTTGCTAAGGTGCCTGACAGCCATACTGAAAAAGTAGGAAAATTGTGATGGAACCAAGCCTACTTGGTCTGCATTCATCATCAGACTGGTAGCAAAACCAGAAGTATTTTCCACTTAGGGCATTTCCTCAGATGAAAAAAACCCTCTGCCTGTTAGGATCATTTTGGTGATGAAGCTTGCTGCCTCATTGCTGTATCAGCTGCTGGATTTGTGAGAGTTGGCAGTTAGCCTGTGGTCCCCTTTGTGGAAGCTGCTGAAAGAAATCATCATAAAAGCAAAGCAGACTCACACATGCAGCCAAAAACTAGAGTTTCAGGCCATAAGTAGCTATTTATATAAGCTGTATAGTATCTACAATTGTAAAAACCCAGTATGTCCTGTCACTGGGAATTACAGCCTTCGTGCCTGGGAGAAATCTGTTTGGAATGGCTAAAATGTGATAGGATGATCTTACGTGGGTTGTAGATGGAGAAACTGCATTTTTGCATTTTGGTAAGAGGTACTGAAATAACTTGGACAGAAACGAGCAAACAGGAGGGGATGAACTGCAGAATGACACAAGGTAAAGCAGGTTTTTTCGTCTAAGTTACCATTTGAATCTAACAGAGCTGTTATTGGTGAGACAATGGAAAAACAGTTTTTTCCCAAATGTCTTATCCAATGGGTACAGGCTGGAACAATTAAAATTTCTAACCCAAATAAACATGGTCTGTTCTTGAAGGCAGCCCAGTTAATTCATTTTCATGTAGTACTTTTCGGCAATAAGAGAGAGAACTCTGCCTTATCATACTTGGTTTTATGCCCGACAGCAGGGGAGGCAGAGTTATGGGAAAATCCTGTATCTCATATACTTGATGATACCCAAATTGCTGCTACGCACTGGGTGATAGAGGCATGTATGAAACGGCACCTTGCAACATGTGTGCTCCCTGCCTGAGGTCAGTGGGTGCTGCCAAACCTCCAATGTGCAACAGTCATGGGATGAGTAGAAAGACACAAGGAGAATTCACCTAGTACCTCCTCTGGAAAATAACAAATTCTGTGCTTAGTTTTAATCAGGGGCTTAATGCTAAGTCATACAATGACTATTTGAGTGCCTAAAGTACACACTTTTCTGATAAAGCGATCCACATAGAAAAGGTGAAACTGTCAAATGCTGTGAAGGATCTTGCAACTGGGACAGCTGGTGGCTCCTGGCTCTCTCCTGCTGTGCAGGGATGGGCTTAGCTGTTCTGGAGGAACCAAATGAGCTGGCTACCCTGAAATTGTTATTTCCTTTTCTTTTGTCCATACTGAAAACACATCATATTCACCCAACTGATAAACTTTAGAAGTCGAAGCTGCAGCAGCAATCAACATGACCACCTCTTCTGGACAAAGAACCATGTCTGGTTTATCTGAACAAAATCATTTTAGTTGCTTAGTAGCAGGACAGGACATACAGTTGTTACAAAGGAACGTATGGTGTGCCTCCTGTTTGATTTCCCCCTGCAGCATAGATGTAGCCTTTGATTTCTGCTTCTAGCTCAGGTGTGATCCTATCAGTTTCATCCTCTCATGCCCATTCACCGTTCTGCTTTTCCTTTCTTTCCACCGTCAGAGTCTGCAGACAGAAAACTGAGCTGAAGTATTGTTTTATTGCTGATTTTCAGTGTTAGTCTTTGCTTCTGTTTCTTTACTCCTTGACTTCCAGGACTTTAGACTCTCTTTTGTAATTTCTAATTCATCTTGATCTTTCTTTTTCTCAGTTGACCCTTATACATCTTGACCTCTAAGTCCCAAACATTTGCCAGCAATCCTTTTTCTGCTTCTTAGTCTCTCTTCTTAGATCTCACATCTGTTTTATGGAAAAGAGGATGAAAGGGACAGGAATGAGGGCAGAGGAGAGGAAGATGTCAGGCTTTACCAAAAGGTTTTTTTCCTTTTCCTTCACATACAGGGTAATTTTGTACTGAACAATGTATGTAGTTGACTAAAATGTATTAAAACAGAAAGCAAACAAAAGAAACCAAACAAACCAAACAAAAAAAAACCCTATGGAAATGGCAGAAAGTGTGATTATTGTTTGCTCAGTTCTGATTTATCCCTGGTTACAATAGTGCATCTAAATTTAAAATGCCATTATGTGTTATCAGTCACACTTTTTAGGCTGTACACGTCTTGCATTTAGTGATCTGAAGTACATTCTTTATAAGAATTATTTCTCAAATATATCTATTTTCCTTTGGGAGATTTTTACATCTTTCCAGATCTGTCCTTATTTTAAAGAAAATGAAAAAAAAAAAAAAATCTGAACTTTCATTGTTAGATAGTTAAGCTATCTGGAAACAAACTTCCTTGCAAGGATTGCCTTCAGACAGTTAAATATTGCTGTCTGTTGGAATTCTCCATTAAATTATAGTTCCTCGAACTGACCTTATCAACAGGCTGTTTTACTTACATCTCAAAGATGTAAGTTAGGGCTGTTATACTTAAATGGTCCTATTGCAGAAGGGGATGGTATAATTTATGATGTGTGAAAAACAACCTTGCCACTTTTATTGAAATACTCGTGTCCAAAATATTAGCTGAATGAAGTCAGACACTTGTATTAATTTGTGTAGCTTCTGTACATTGACTAGTCTTTCATGCAAACTGCTGGTCTGAATCCCAGTTGGCAAAGCAGCAATCTTATATTTCCATAGATGAAAACTAGGTGATGTTTGGTGAAATTCATAATTAGCTTGGAAGTATCTCATCCATGCTGAATAATCACAGGCATAATATCTTAAGCCATAGTTGTGTGAGTATGAACAATACTTTATTGCTCAGCCTCATTAGTTCCTTGTAAGATGCTAAGATCAAGTTTGCTCTGCTGTGGTTGAGTTGCAGGCAGGTTTCATTTTCTGGGACTCCATGGCACTCTCTTTTTTCTTTGGGTAGAATTCATTCTAGTAAATTTGGTCAACAGGCTTCATCCTACCTTTTTTCTCAAGAGTTTTTACTGTGTCATCTGAATATCGTCAGGTGAAGGTCTTTCGCTCCAGTAGCAGGTAATGGGCTGGAAATTTTTTTCAGCAGCTCAAAAAAACCCCTCTGACTCCACTCACTTTTAGGAGGAAAAAAACACAGAGGGAACCCTGGCAAAGATCACTGTAGAAAGTGTGTAAGTTTTTCAGCTGGGGAAACTGTAGCACAAAAAAGCTTAAGTGACTGCACAGCAAGGATGTGGTAAGTGTAGAATAAAATGGAAAATCTACTATTGTTAATCTAGGCCTAATTTATTACTGATTCCACTTCTCACTGTAGTTCCTTCTCTCTTAAAACTGACAAAATTGGAGTTCAAAATTAACTTTCCATTAAGATGAATGAGAGCATCTCTTACCATCTCATACTTTTTTATTCTATTTGAGGATTTAGTAAGACCACAAAAAAATCCTTTTCCCCTGATGTAAAATTATATAGTATACAGTACAGTTGACTATGGAGCAACATCACAGCTGACATAGAACACAAATGTTAAAAATATTTTTTTGTTTACAGGTTCTTAACACTGTTTTTGAATTCACTGTTCCTCCTTAAGCTTTTTTAAACTATTTCATCCTCAGCTCCTCCTCTTGCTAACATCACTGATAAACTTAGAGATTTGGTTTTTTTCACAGCTCTTTATTGAACTATATGGAAGAATTGAAAAATTGGAATAGAAATCTCAGCCATTTTAGCTTGTTGAGGACTAAGATTAAAATACAGATTGATTTTTGGTTATAATGGATCTACAAGTCAATAATGAGGCTGATAAAGTATGTTTTCAAAACAGCAGGATATTAAGAATTCTGTGTTAGACAGAGAACAATTTGGATCCAAGCACCAGACTGTTCTTTTGAAAAGAGAAGAGATTCAATACCATCAAGTGAACTAAAGCTTTTGCAATTGTTACTCCTTTCATTACCATAGAATTCATTAGCAAAGACTAACCAGTTTGTTAGTTTGTTTTTCTCATTTGGAAACACATTAACTCAGTTTCAGGCTGTGAAAGTGTATTTGTGCTGGTATATGAAAGAAATTTTTAACTTTGTCTTTGCAAATAGCATAGCCCTTAAGAAGAAGTCTTCTAAGTTTTGTAAGAAAAATTCCCACAAAATTAAAATCTGGAAATATGCAACATATGATACATGCCTGAGTGACACCTGATTAAATTAGGAGATTAATATTGGATTCTGAACACACTTTTTGATCTGGCAGAAATGAGCATGGTGATTGCTTGCTGCACAGTTACATGGTTCAGATCCATCCAGCAAAAGTGAAGAGCTTGATGTCAGGTTCTTGTAAGCGGTGTCTTTCTCCCTATACATATATCCCATATAGGCCAGCCTGGCAGGCAGGTGCCCTTCCCATCCCCCTTCCATTTCTTAGTCAGATGCCAGTGATCATCACAGACAATAATCACGGTATCTATAGGTGATCTTTATCTTTCCTATGTGATCTGAAAAAATACTTCTTAATAGTTTATCTCCTATGTACCACTTAACTATGGAAATTATAAAGAAGTGGACTAAGAGAGGCCTTCGAAAGACCATAGAATCCAGCCCCCTTTTTTTTGGATATAGGATCAAATATTCACATATTGCCCTAGTCAGAAGTCTTTCTAACTTCAGTGTAGAAGAGATGAAGGGAAAATGGGCAGTATGCATACCCAGACTCACATGAATGTGTTGCTGACACATAGCCACTGTCCAGAAGTAACTGCTGTCCTCTGTACCCTAATAACTGATTTCAGCATTTTATGCAGCTTAAACACACACTTTCAAAATACTGATTAACGTGTTACTTTTTTTTTTATAATGGTATGCCAGTAAATATAACACTTTAAAATACAAGCATTTCATTTTCTTTTATGGACTTCTTTGACTTTGACTAGGTTTTCTTATTTCTGAAGAAATGCAGCCTCTTTCTGTCTTTGTCTGCATGTAAACAGATACTATATTCATCAGCCAACCATGCAGCCTTCAGAAACTTACGTCAACTAATTCTTCAACTGTAGAAAAGTTACAAAATGCTACAGAGAATGTAAGGGTAGAAGGAGAAGATTTTTTTTCATCACTTACTATATTTGGCCCATGTTGCTATAACTCATTTATGAATAACACACTTTGTACAATTGTTTCTTCCTGCCCTGCCATACACTAATACATGAGCAAAATGCTTTAAAAAGAATTTTTAAAAATGCTTATCGGGCATTCATATTTCATATCTCAGGCTGTGACAACATGTGATTTTTAAAACGAGATATTTTTCATTCAGTCCTGGCATCTGGTTTACAGGCATTTATACTATACAGATATTGCATTAATTACAACAACTCACAGATACAAGGAAACACAAACTATCCATATTGTGATTGTCCTGGTTTCAGCTGGGATAGAGTTAATTTTCTTCATAGAAGCTGGCATAGTGCTGTGTTGTGGATTTAGTACTAGAAGAATGTTGATAACACACTGATTTTTTTTTAGTTGTTGCCAAGTAGTGCTCAGACTGCTCAAGGACTTTTTGAGCTTCTTCTGCTCAGCCAGGTGCATAGCAAGCTGGGAGTACAGCACAGCTAGGACAGCTAACACAAACTGACCAAAGAGCTATTCCATACCATATAACGTCATGCTCGGGGGGAGTTAGTCGGTCGGTTGCGGGGAGAGTGATTGCTGCTCGGGGACTGATCGCAGCTCAGGGAGTGATCGCTGCTCCCCCATCCCACTGAGTGAGCAGCTGCGTGGTGCTTAGTTGCCAGCCGGGTTAAACCACAACAGCGATGAAGTTCAAGTTTAGACCAGCAAAAAGGTGATGTGATAGCTGTCTTTATTGTGTAATAACAGTGCACAGTTTTTCCTTTTGTGTGTAGTGGTAACTTAATTTCATGGTCTACTGTGTAACTAGACTCTATGGACTACTAGAAAGCATGTGAAAGATTAAATTATTGATGTCAGCATGTTCCTCATACAGATACTTGCAGGGAAAGAATTACTTGAGTAAACAATTATTCCCTTCCAGTACCATGAAGGAAAAAATTATTCTCTAAAGCATAATTTTGGAAATAAAATAATCCTGAAGTTACCTCAGAACCATGTATCTCATTTTTTTCTCTTGTTTGAAAGAAAGAATGGCTCTCACTTGCCTTAGTCAGGGATCCTCTGATCTACAAATGGGATCACAGAATCACAGAAAGGTTGAGGTTGGAAGGTACCTCTGGATGTCATCTGGTCCAACTCCACTGCTCAAGCAGGACCACCTACAGCAGGCTGCCTGGGACCATGTCCAGACAGCTGTTTAATATCTCCAAGGTGAGAGACTCCACAATTTCTCTGGACAACCTGTGCCAGTGCTCTGTCACTCTCACATTGACAAGTGTTTCCTGATGTTCTGACAAAACCTCCTGCATTTCAGTTTGTGCCCATTCCCTCTTGGCCTGTCACTGGACACCACTGGAAAGAGCTTGGCTCCATCCTTTTTGTACTCTCCCACCATTTATACACATATATACCTCCCACCGGGTATTTCTATACATTGATGAGATCCCTTCTGAGCCTTCTTTTCTCCAGACTGAACAGTCCCAGCTCCTTCAGCTTTTTTTCACAGAAGGGATGGTCCTGTCCCTTCATCAACTTGGTGGTCCTTCATTGGACTCTCTCTAGTATATCCACATCTCTCTTGTACTGGGAAGCCCAGAACTGATCACAGTCCTCCAGGTGTGGCCTAACCAGTGCTGAGTAGAGGGGAAGGATCACCTCCCTCAGTCTGGTGGCAACACTGCTCCCAATGCGGCCCAGAATACCATTAGCCTTTTTTGCTGCAAGGGCACATTGCTGAGGCAAAGACGACATTCAGTACTTCAACCTTTTATACGTCCCACGTTACTAGGTCCCCCATCTTGTTGAGCAATGGGCCTACATTTTCTTTAGTCTTCCTTTTGTCACCTAAGTACTTGTAGAAGTCCTGTGTGGGATGAGAGGATTACACTAAAAACCACCAGATTCATTCTGCAGTATTTTGGGCCTTACTGCAAAATACTTTTTCCAAAAATTTTCCTCCCAAAATTGATTTACTATATTTATTTTTTATTAAATTAAGTTTTACTGCCTTTTTAATGCATGCTGCCAACAGGGGATGTAATAAACACCAGGGCAAAACCATCCTCTTATGTATCTCTTATTGTCTAAACATAGAGACCAAGAAAACCTGCACCTCTACCTATATGAAAATGTAAGTATTTCTTTGTGGTTTATGCAGAGGTGCCCTAGCTCAAAAGGCCACTGAAAAAAAATAAAGGTATCTTGCTAGAAAACTTTCATTCAGCTGAAAACTGGTGGCTTTTTAATTCAGTTCTGCCTAGGACTCTTTTTTTTTTGCCAGGTCACGATCAAGTTCATTAAAGAAGTCCTAGTTGAAGGGAGGTCAGCATGTTGTTGTTAGCTACCGCCTAGCAGGATGGCTCCAGCTGTGTGTCCTTGGCTTCCTCCTTCCAAGTCCAGGAGAACACTTTCTGTTATCCATGTTGCAAGTTTTTGGCAATGTTTGGTACATAGTGGAAGTGTGTGAAATGAGATGCATCCTAGTTAACTAAGAAACTGATTTCAGCAACCGGAATAAATGCTTGCTAAAAAGATTGAATAAATATTTATTTGCTGGCAGGTATTTTTGGTGTTTGCTAAGAAGATAGGGAACTTTCTGTCTCATTAACTTTGTGCATAAGAAGATCATGAATCCAATTGCATAAGCTTTGAGTTTCTAACTCAAATATGAGTTCTCAGTGGTATAGATCTCTATCTGAAGTATGAGTCAAAAGATAAATTTCAGCTTTATCTACTAGAACGCCCCCAGCTTTCAGACTTATTGGGGAACATGAGGGATTGCTAGCCTACCTAATTTTCATGGCAAGGTTTCTGAAATCTGGGTTTCAATAGGTCTTTGTTCCTAGGTAGGACTAAGTTGCATCTGGACTTGTATTTTCTAGGGTAAGAGCCTTGAATATGCAGCAGCTCTAGGGATCCCCCTCCCATGATCTTTGAACTGAAAAATCAAAAATAAATTATCAAGCAATAGACCATGACAGAAAATCTGGACCAATAGTAGTTGAGCTAGATCCCACCCACTGCTTTTTCTCATTGTGATAACTGCCAGCATCAGAGAAACAAAGACTCCAGTACAAAAAAAGGATATTGGGTGAAAAAGATATTTTTTATTATGCTTAACACAAAACAAAGAAGAATAAATTAACCTATTTAGTCATATGCATAGAGAGGAATGTTGGACTTTCAGGTGGGAACAATCCTGCTTTTACAACTTTAAACAACTAAGTGCTATATGGTGACTTTTTCTTTTCTACTTCCTTTTTTTATCCCTTAAGTGTCTGTCAAACTCTGAATGAAGGTTAAGGAAGCTCCAGTACCTATGTGCTACCTTTGGCATCTGTTCCCTGACCCTGTAATGGCTTTTGCTGAGCCTAAATTGGATGAGATAAACAAAAGAGAAGACTCCTGTCACAGGTAAGGCATTTTTGCTTTTTCCCCTATTTTCCTTTAAAAAAATCCCCAAACTATTATTTTTTCTTTCTCTGTTATTCTGAACTAATGGTTCAAATCCCAATCAGAGGCATTGAGCCAACCTTAGTCTAAATATCAGGAATGATTTTTTTTCTTTTTAACTCCCTGAATGTACAACGAGTTTGTTCCTACTTCATGGAAGCACCATGCAGTCTCTTGTTTTGTGGATTTTCACATGCCATCCTAAAAAACTACATCTCCTGCGATTACTGTGTGAAATTACTAAGGTATTTTCTGTAAGTACATGGAGGATTTGTTCCAGTGACTTTCTGGGAAGCTTCTCTATTCCTTACAAGCACACGCTCGTAAAGCACCCTTCAGTTCATGTCTGCTGCAAACTGTTTCAGGCCATTCAGAAACTGCAGTGTGCTAGAACAGTTCCTATTGTACTTTCTCCGTCCAGTGCCTATGAGAAGGTGGCAGCATCCAAAACTGCAAATCCAAAAGCCCTTTTAGAAGTAGAAAATCTGGAAATAAAGGTGAGGCAGAACCAGCCTAGAGAAACCACCAGTATCCCAGGAAACACAGAGAACATTAACCAACAATAGCTTTCCCTAATAATTATTGGTTTTATTCTTTTACTACATGTTTGGGTGAAATTATAAGCAGGTCAAAGTCTGCAATGTTTAAGAACATTTCCCTAAGAGAGGATTATACCTATCTGTTATGAATGAAAAATTAAATGTTCACTTTTGCTTTTTCCTGAGTAAATTGCAATTTCTGAAAATCGGGGTTTGATCAAACATGCAAACTGAGAAAATAGCCTTTGCAAGTCCCTTTATTCTTTTTGAAAAAGAATTCAAAGTACTGAAATAATGATGTGTTAAGCAATAGAAGTGGCATTTTTCTGAATCACTACATCTTGCAGGCTGTAATTTTCAGCCTGCTCAGGGACTCTTGATCATGCAACCTAAATTGAACCATTACATGAACGATTTTAAAAGTATGGATGCTTTTATCCAGGACTGAGTACTCCAGCTGAAACACCCCAAATTAGGTCACATTGTTGTCACCATCCTGTCTACCTGCAAAACTCTACATGGGTATTTGCATTCCCAAGTAAAAGAGGGACGATACTGGCAAGAGACTGGGACAAAAGATGGAAACAAAAGAGATCCTGCACTATTTTAAAAACTAGCAAAACATATACCTGAAAGTAGGTTTACCTCCCCAGCCAAAAGTATGGAATATACCATATACTACCAGGGGATGTCTGAACGCACAGCAGCTTACTCACTGAACAAAGTATCCCTTTACATCCCAGTTTGGTGACAAAATCCAGCAAGATAATCGTACTGATAATTTTCCTTCATTACAGTTCCCATTCCCCATATACTATACAGCTAGAATAAAAAAACCCAACAAAAAACAAACCACAATCCACGTTTGCTAATCACCTGTATTTGGACATAAAGAAACTAAAGCAAGGGTTGGGTGTTTATCTTCTACCTTTTTACTTTCGCTGCCTTTGTTTCTGTTTATTAATGCTGTGCTGGTTTCACCAGTGCTACTGTACTTAGAAGCTGGGAGAGCTTCCACATGTTTGTAACCATGGACTGCCAACACACCACCCCAGCCTGGGAGGATGCTTGCTTGATGTGTGAGCAAAACAGCATTAACCAAGTGATGGGAAGCATCCAGCAGACTGCCTATATAACTAATCATAAACAACCGCCTAAAGGACAAAACTTTTCCTTTAACATCAGAAAGTCTCCTCTGTTAAAGGTCAGGAAAAAATGTGTCAGAGACATGACCCTGAGTAACACAATGTCTCCTCAGAAAATGCAACACTTTAATTTGATATCTTGCAATATATTTAGGTGCAAATAAACAATATTTAGTAATATTTAATAAAGTATAGACCTTTATTGCCCATGAATATTTTGTCTATGCAACAATGAAACTAAAGCTCTGTAATTTATCCTTGTAAAGGAAATGGAAGGAAGAAATGCATCCACCTGGGAGCATGTACTGCTCATGCTAACTGGACTCATATTAACAGAGATGGTGTATATCCCACCAGTATGTAGAACAAAGGAATGAATCTCTGCCTGGTATGAATTTTTATTTTCCCTCAATTCCACCGCCAAACTGAAAAATCAGTTTGCAGAGTTCTGGCCAGCAATATTGTGTTACACAAGTAAAATATTTTCTTGCTACAAAGTTAGCTTCACTCCTATAAACCAGCTTGGTAATATGTGACCTGCTTCGAACATCTTTCTAAGTCTGTCTGTTACTCAGTTAAAGGCAATGGCATACTAAATCCAGAGTCCACAAAACTTGTGCACCATCCTACCTGTATGCCATCCATGCCACTCTCTCCAACAATTTATAAATGCATTTATTTGGTGCATTTCTTATTTTCAGAATCAAAGCCTGAATTGCATCTCAGGAGGTGAAAGACTCATATATTTAATCGACTACACAATTTGGCAGTGGATTTACCTTTTCAGTCCCACATGCCTTTCGAGAAGATGTGATTTAGTCAAAAACAATTACCGAGCTCGAGCCAGAACCAGCACGGGGACGTTCTGTGGTCTGTGGCAGGCAATCAGGAGAGGTGAGCTAATGGCACCTGCCATTAGTGAATCTGTATTTCTGAAAAATGTATTAAGTTTTGTCATGTTGACTTGATGGAGAATCCAGAGTTTAAAACAAAACAAAGCAAAATAAACCACCTTTAGTAAGCTAATTAAAACAGCTTTAGCTCATACACCAATGCATTCTTGACTCATAAATAAAAGTCCTAAGCAGACTTTTTGGCTGGCAAAAAAAACCCAGTTTGTAAGGAATTTGATACAGCTGTGGAAATTAAACTTGCTGCAAAGAAACACATAGTGGAGCATGTCATGGCTTGGAGCAAAAGGTAAACACAGTAATGTTTACATTGCCAGAGCACTGATTTATACCAAAATTCAGCATAGTATTCCATGCAAAACTAAAACTTTGGATAGTGCTAAACACCTAAGTAACAGAAAATAGTAGTCTCTTCCCTTGCTGCTTTTTAGAGAGTAGTTTGCTTCAACACATTTGCATTCTGCTTGGATCTACCAAGTCAGTCCCAAGGTAGCCTGAGGGATCATGCTTTCAGGAGTTCAGGGCCAAGGGAGGAGCAGGCTCCTCTTCTACTTTGTTGCCATGACACCTGGAAAATAATTGGCACACTATCACAAATGGTGGTTTTCAGCACTGTGGCATGCGAGGATTTCTGCCTTAGCAGAAATATCTGCTCCCTAACTGAAATTTTCCAGAGGGCTTCACAGTGCATGATCAATATTGAAATGTGGGCTCAGGGATAGGAGAGAAGCCTCGTGTTTTCATCTGGAGTGAAAAAACTACTTCTGACATGTAAGAGAACAGGGAGCAGGCTCTCAGATCGCTTCTTTTTCCTGAACTAGGATATCTAGTGGTCTACCACTGATAACTTCATTCAAGTGATTTGGATTTCATTCCACCAAATCTATAAGTGGACCTGCTTTGTAAAGGAATATTTTGCTGCCTGTTCCAGAGCTGTTCTTGACAAACTGTTTTGTGTGAACTCAGACTGCTTCAGCTTGACAGAAAATGTACCCGAGACTTGCCTACTAGTGAGGGAGAATCCTGAAACAGTTACTACTTTGATGCAATTTGGGTAATTTTCCAAAACTCAGTTATCAATGTAAAATTAACATGGACTTCTTGGAACTGATAAATTTCATTTGAACAAATTTTCACTGTGGGAAATAATTAAACAATAAACTCTCTAGATAGAGCCTGGCTAAGAACATAATGCAAATCGTTGTTCAACTCATATGTCTATTTTATTCCCCAGCCTTTTAGTGTAGGTTTTGGGGTGGGTTTTTTCATTGTAAATTCTTTGGAACTTGGGACATACTATGTGTGTGCATGTTCTGATGTTATTTTCATAGTAACTAAACATGAAATCTAGTCTTGGCTAGATTTTCAAGAAAACCTACCAGCCCCAATCTCTCTGTTAGAGAATTCTGCTTCCCCATTAGAAGAGCAATCAAGACTGTAATAACTATGTAGTCTGAAGCACATTAGTGATCACACTTCAAAATGTCGTATCTTCAAAATTTCATATCTTCCCACCTTGCTGTCCTACTTCTCAAGCTCTGAGCAGAGAAACTGCAGAAGAATGGAAGGGAGATGGGAGGGAATTAATCAACTCTCATCTGCCTCTATTATGCCATTTTAATGTCAGGTTCGCTTCCATGTTCCTCTGGGAAACAGAGGAAGATGCCAGAGGATCAAGTGAAATAAAGTGGTAGTGGAGTGCAAAATAAGTTAGAATAAGGTAGACCATGGAAAACAGCTAAAATAGAACAAATGAGGGGGGAGTGGAAAGGTGGAATTGGAGGGAAAATAGAAAAGTGGACCAGATAAAACTTAGTGCAACCTGAGAAAGTGAACAGCAAATTTAAAGGTGCTTGGAATGGGAAAAGCAATCATTGAAAAGAAGACTGTCTTCTCAGAGAACAGAAGCAGAAAATGCAATGATGTCTAAGAATATGTAGGAGAAAGATTCAACAAACAAAGATGTGGGGTGGGTGGGGGTGGAGGAAGTAGGGATAAGAAAAATAACAGTAAAAAAGTAGGAATGAAGAATGCCATTGAAGAAATGGAAGGCAAAACAAAAGATGCCAAAGCACTGGAGATAGGAAACAAGGTAGTGTCAAGAAGCAAATGAGAGTATAGGCAATGAAGAAGAAGAAAATTCATACACAGGAAAAAAAGTATGGAATAAATAAGATATAAACACACATATGAAGAATGACCACAAAAGATGATGACATTGTGCCATGTGAGTATGGCTTAAGTTTGCCTTAAGAACACGTAGTCGTTTTCCCACTGCTGGTCTTGCATTTGTAGAATAAAAATATTAATATATTATACTAGGGCAAATATATTTCACAGTGAAAAGCTGTATATTCCTAATAGAAACAGACTTGATGTCAAGATAGTCTGAGGAGAGATATCCAGATTGTTTTCTATTCTTCATTGTACTCACTTACCTAAAAATGGGACCTACGGCTTTATTCTGTCATTCTGATACATGCTGAGCAGTACCATGACCTACAAGTGATTTGAGTGAAATCAATAGGACCGCTTGCTGCGCAAGGACTTGATTGCTGCTTTGCCTAGGGTCAACCACAGAATTGCTTCCAGTGAAAAAAAGATCCAGCAGTAAGATAATGTTGTGAGAAAGAATGACAGAATTGCATACTATACATGCACCGGGATGGGTGCAGGGCAACATATATGTTATATATTAATGTAAAATATGAACAGCTCTTAGGAATGTTTCCCATTTCCACCACCAAGCACAGATGAAAACCACTACAAAACAAAGGGATATCAAATGAATGCCTTCATTTTCAAAAATATTGCATCAATAATCACCAGCTAGACATTGTGTCCAAAAGTTACAATGAGGTCATTGCACATCCTGTTTATAATCCAACGTTAGATAAATTAAATTCACTTTGAAAATCATCATGTCTTCTTATGAAAAACATATATTACATAGACAGTAGACTTTGGATGGATAGCAAACACATGCTCCATTTATTTTAATACAGCATAAATAGATAGAATGGGTACTGAGGATTGGCAGCTGTAATGTGTTTATTTACATTCTCTTCCAAATCTAGCTAATAGGTTCCCATCACCTTGAAAGTTTTAGATGACCAAATGTCCATACAATAATATATGGACCTTTTTTCACCAAATCAACAAAACTTTTAAATGTGTTTATAACATAAGCAATAATCCATTGCCAAACTTTACAATTTTGACCCTTCTAGACTTTGGGTAACTTTTGTTTTATATAGATATAAAGGAAATAGTCTCTGACTTAATGCCCTTTTAAAAAAAAATCTGGACATTTTCTCAGAACTGGTTTCACTGCCGTGGACTCAGTGAGATTGTTCATTTGATTCATCTCCAACTTTGTCTCCACTTGATTCAATAAGTTGAATACCAAGAGAGGAGAGGGATTTCTTTTTTAACTGAAGGTCTCTTTTTATTACACTTAGGCATCAGTTAATATTTCAGAGGCTCATTTCTGAGCACACAAACTCACTAAGGGCTTGAAGTTTTGATAGCAAATTATCAAATTACATTTGTAAAAGATGTGTTTGTTACACCTAACTTTCAGAGTGTGGGTAGCTAGGGTCCGGCGGCCGGAAGATACCGCGTTGTACGGAAAGGTAGGGCCCCTCTCCTGATAGCCAATAGAGGTTTGTGAGGTAAGCAGGCGGAAGTGACGTCATAAACCTAAGCTATATAATGCCGTGTCACCTATCAATAAACGCCATTTGCCGTCCACCACATTGGTGTCAGCTAGCTGATGGCCCGAGCGGCCTGGGGTTGGTCGCCGTGCCGTTCCCAAACCAGGTCGCCACGCCTCCCGAAGGCAACAAGTGGTGCCGAAACCCGGGAAGGGAACCGGGAACCGGGAATGGTCGCCTGGACGGGTGAACGGCGGCCGGAGCGGCAGGACCAGCCCGGCGGGGAGGACGCTCCCGGACCAACAAGGAAGCCCTTGTGAAGGTCGTATTGCAATTACTTAATTCGTGGGGGAAAGTCGTACAGGCCCTGCAGCAGGCCATGCA
The DNA here is from genome assembly GCA_017310255.1 of Butorides virescens. Lineage (NCBI taxonomy): Eukaryota > Metazoa > Chordata > Aves > Pelecaniformes > Ardeidae > Butorides > Butorides virescens. Next base: position 88,195 of record JADKXX010009874.1, read on the forward strand.
AGCTGCTGAGCCTGCGGATCTGCAGGAGGGCGACGCGTCTCCTCAACTCCCGGGCCCCGACCCGCTTACGGAGGGACAGAAACGAGCGAAATCCTTCTAGGGTGGGCTGGCCGAGGAGGCCTGGGGCGCCGCGGAGGAATCAGAGTCTGAGGAAGTCTGGGCTAGACCACCCCCTTACGTGCCCCAAGATGGCGCCGAGCACGAGGAGAACGAGGAGGAGAAAGGTGGTGGTGGCGACCGGGAAGGCGGGGGGAACGCGTGCGAGGGGCGAAAAGCCAATCAGAGCGGCCATCGGAAACAATGCCCCTATAGGGCAAACACCCCGCCGAGCAGAGGGCGGGGCGAGCCAAGAGCGAGGGGCAAGCCCAGAGGGAGGGAACGGCCCACCCGCAAGGGAGGTGGGCGGGGCCGGAGCCCAACAAAAAGGTACGGGAAACCGAGAGTAACCAGTCGAGTTCCGACTCCGGATCAGACACTAGCTGGGACGAGTCGGACGAGTGGCTCGCAACCGATTCAAACTTAGAGGAGGAGGAAACAGAGATAAACAAAGTTAAGAGCCGAAATATTCCCATTCAAGTTAAAGAGAAACCGCGAGGGAGAGAAATCCCTCTCACAGACTGGAGGAAAATAAAGATTGCGTGTGCCGACTGGGCCCCATCGGCCGCACTAGCGTTCCCGGTCCGGGTGACAGATGGGGGACAGAGGGTCCACTTGCCAATAAACCCTAAGGATATACAAGCGATTGTTAAGGCAATTGCAGATAAAGGGCTTAATTCTGCCATGGTCTACCCTCGTAGATGGTGTCTTTGGGGGACATGACATGCTCCCGTTCGACATGAAACAAACTTGTAGATTAATCTTTGACGGGGCAGGGATGATTGTTTTTAAACAAGAATGGGAGGACAACTGTGCGAGGCAACTAGCCCAAGTAACCGGGGCGGATCACCCGCTACATGGCTCCAGCCTGCAGCTGCTGATGGGTACAGACCCAACAATGATCACCCCCCAGGCACAGGCCCAGGGCCTGCGGGCCCATGAAGTAATGACAACTACTAGTGCAGCCAGAGAAGCTATCCACACAGCCTCTAGAGTTATTGTCAAGCCATCGCCATGGTCCACAATAAAGCAAAGTGAAAGTGAGAGCTTTACACAATTTGTGGATCGCCTCCAGGCAGCGGTCGACTCCTCGACCCTGCCCGCGGAAGCAAAGGGCCCGGTTGTTGCAGATTGCTTACGTCAGCAGTGCAATTCGACAACCAAAGAAATTTTACGATCGCTACCGGTGGGGTCAAGCATCGCAGACATGATTAAGCATGTTGCAAAGGAAGAGCATCTAGCCCCGATCCAGGTGGCTGTTCGTACCGCAGTAGCTAATGTGATGGCATGTTTTAAATGTGGCCAGGCGGGCCATGTTGTAGCAAATTGCCCTCGGTCGGGGGACCCATCAACAACGCTTCCCCTGTGCCAGAACCGACCCAGAGGACCGTGTAGGGCCTGCAGAAAGAAAGGACATTTTGCTAAGGAATGCAGATCTAAAATTCAGGGAAACGGAAGGGGGAGAGGGCACCTGGGCTACGCACAGCCCTCTCCCACTTGGGACATGAGGCGGCCCAACTGTGCCAACCCCGGATGGGGCGAAGCATTCTCGAACCCGTTACCCCTTCGAGAGGCGACCAACTTTACGGCTCAACCGACGGTCCAGCCGAACCTGTCCCTACCTCGGGGACAGCAAGGACCAACCCCTGGGGGCGAGACCCCTGGGTGGCCGTGGCAGTAAAGTGTGATAACCCGCCGGTGGTGTGGGGGACCTGTTCCCTCTATAATACCTTAAATGGCACCACCATTAGTGTCCCCTTTTTTGATCGACACTGGAGCAGATGTTACAGTTATCCCTGAGGCGAATTGGCCCCCGCGTTGGAAATTGGAAGACGCCCCCATGGTGGGTGGAGTCGAGGGATTAACCCGAGCTCGGAAGAGTGCTCAATTGGTAGCAATTACGCTTCACACTGAAAAGGGACCGGAGAAAACCATTACCCTCTTCCCATATGTCATGTCAGGAGTCCCACCCCTGTTGGGAAGGGACGCCCTAACCCTACTGAAAGCCAGGGTGACAAATTTACTGTAAGGGACACTGCCGTATATGATCAGAAATGAGCTGGGAGAATGGGAACCAGGGTGGAGGCTAGTCCTCACAGGGCGAGGGTACGCTGCTGTCAAAAGAGATGGCAAAGTTAAGTGGTGTCCGCTTAAGTCTATTAAACTGGACCTCCAGAATAAAACTAACGAAAGCTGTGAGTTTTTGCCCACAGGAACAGACTATCAGACATCCCTGTAACCCGTACACCCCAGTGGAAAGAGAGGACGACAAGTCGACAAGCATCCTGTCCGCACCTGGGAGTTCCACACCAGTGGGATCCAAACAAGGGGGACCTGCTCAAGAACCCAAGAACAGCTACCTCCAACCTTTTCCGACAACTGCTCTAACAGTGTTGTTCAAAATTTCCTTTAGCTATCCCCAGTTATATCCTGTTACTTCCAGTTACCCCCAGTTACCTCTTGCCTATTGTGCCTTACGTTTTCTATTCAAGTTTGTGATATGTATATTTTGAGATTGTTACATGTTTTCTATCCAAGGTTACGATGTGTATATTCTTCTAAGACTGTTATAGTTTAGTCAATTTAATTATGCATAGGGAGGGGGGAAATGTGGGTAGCTAGGGTCTGGCGGCCGGAAGATACTGCGTTGTACGGAAAGGTAGGGCCCCTCTCCTGATAGCCAATAGAGGTTTGTGAGGTAAGCAGGCGGAAGTGACGTCATAAACCTAAGCTATATAATGCCGTGTCACCTATCAATAAATGCCATTTGCCGTCCTCCACATTGGTGTCAGCAAGCTGATGGCCCGAGCGGCCTGGGGTTGGTTACTGTGCCGTTCCCGAACCAGGTCGCCACGCCTCCCGAAGGCAACATCAGAGTACCCCTCTAGGTCACTCAAAAACCAGATCCAATAATAGATACATAATTATGAAACCGTATAGTTCAAATTGCACAATTAAACAACCAAAGGAGACCACTAAGAGTAAATAAAGGTGTGTGTAGGCTTATAACAGGTGGTAGTTTTCTGACTATTCAAATTAATTGTCTTTCAGTATATACAGTATTAAATACTGAAACTTGTATTTTTAGTTAGCATGACTAGAAAATTGCACAAAAGGGAACATTTGGAACAATGAAGCAAGGGGAGGAAAATGAGAACCGGTAACAAGAAGATAAATTCTATTATATTACCCATTCCTTTCACAAAATAGCTCCTACTGAACTCCATGCCACTGGAAATCCATCCAAGCTCATTTTTGCTAACTGACAAAAAATATCACGCAAGTATCCTCTTCTCAGACAGATCTTTGCTAAACAGGTCTTCTGTATCTATGAATAATATAGTTGGTTTGTTCACAATGAGCCAACACACTATGGAGACATACCCATGAGTGAAAATAACTTCATATATCTTCATATATGACTACAATCATGGAGAAAATACCAATAAGTTACAATAAATCTAATAAAAGAAATAATGCCAGAAATGAATGTAGTGCTATGAATTTTGTCACACTGTCTGGGTTTGTGATTCAGTAGGATTTCACAAATTAAATAAACTGGGGCCTAGTATAATAAAGTTCTGTGCTTACAGACAGATTCATTTACCAGATCCATCATACAGGCCTCTCATGAGCCAGGTCTGGACTCCAGCCCTGCCACCCCAGTCAGTGACCCCTTGAGCATACAGGGAGCTAGTTAGCTGCTTACAGCTGGTAATATGCTCTTGTCTTCTCTGGAATCCAGCCACTGTCAGAAAAAATAAAACAAAAGCTTTGACCAACTCTTCATTCGATTTTGAATAAATATTTTTTAAGAAGATGAGACTATTTTCAGTTTATCATAGAAGTGCCTCTGTTGCACTGGCTATGAGAGAGGGTAGTTGGAGTGGTGACATCCTGGCTAACCTGGGCACCAGATCCCCAGAGAACTCCCACCACAGACCCTGGGGCTTGACCCAAACCTTCTCTTCAGTATCCTCCTGGGGAACAGCACTGGGTCTCCCTAAATTTTGTAGCAGCAATTAGATAATTTATTCTCGAGGACAAACATGCTTCGGGCCAAGTACTAGATGCAGTATCCCAATGTAGAATACATGCATTAACTCCCTCAACCATATTCTGCATGAAATCAAAACAGCCTTTTATTTGTTCAGAAAACTGTCCTTCCATTTATCCACTGCCAATTTTCATCTATCTCAAAATTCTTCCAGTGTCATCAACTGAGAAAGCATATAGCTCTCATCTGCCTCTTGCGGACAACAGAGGCTTATTAATTTCCTTCTCTGTAAGAGAAATGGGAACAAGCATTTTGAGTACTGTTAGTCACCATCTTTGCAAGTTTGGGATCTCTAATGATATATTTTCTACTAGATGATCTGATTTTTTGCAGCTCTGCAGAATCTCACACATGGTCCTGAAGCTGTGTAAGTTCTGTAGACTGTTTCTGTGTTATAAATAAAATATCTGTGGTGGATTATAGAAGAAAAGAAATCCCAGTATTTATCAACATCCCTTCCACAAGGTCCTTGAACATACTTAAGTATCTAAGTCCTGTTATAAACACACTAAATCTAATACAAAGACTAGAAAAGCTACAAGGCAAATACGAAGGTCAAGAAATCAGAGTATATTTAAGACAAACAGTCATTTAGGTTGATGCATTTGCACTGTGTTGGCTTAGTGCCCACAGTGGGATCCCACAAAGGACAGAGGACACTGAGGACGGTTTTTAATAAGCTGACTTCACAAATGCATCTCCAGCTCTTCCCAGCTCATTCCAAAATTCAGACATACAAGGCTGTTAGTAGCAAATCTGGTGCCCTTTGTGACCAGGGCCATTCCTAATACTAACCCTATATAGCTGTCAAAATATTTTCTATTAGACATTGCCTAAAGAGAAGAGTCATTTTGGAGAGAAAAAAACAAAAAAACAACTTTAGCAACCAACTTTATAAATCAAACCCAACCCCAAACCTTCATAGGGTATTTTATAGATCATACCAAAATGTTCAAATCAAAGTATTTATTTTTTTAAAGTAAAGACAATTATGTGATAAAAGGTAATTATCTTTTGCAGGAACGTCAGCTGGCCTCATTTAAAACAGTGATGTCTGATAGTTCCCATTCATTGTGCAGGGATAGAATTCAATATATAGTAAGATACCATGATGAGTTACCTGAACCCTTGGAGGCTCTTATTTATATTTTTTTTCAAGGCCTGATACCTCTGTAAATACACGTCTCTGAATTTTGTCATGTATGTTGGATCAATGTGCAGATGGGCTGCCTCTAAAAAAAAGTCCGTTGGCTTCCGGAAGAGATTCAGAAAGTGTCATTAATCTGCTCTCTGCACTACAATAACTTGGTGCTCCAATATGACACTAAAGCTACTATGCCTCAAAGAAACAGAAAAAATTAAGGTTATTATCACCTGAGACAGGTAACAGAGTGAAAGTTCTTTTTAGCATGCTGTGCTATCCACAGATTCTCCCAGATTTAATTTACTATACCATCCATTATTTCTAGATGATATAATAATATCATTGTCCTAGATGTCCTAGAACAAACCATAACAACAGGAGACTGGTCCCAATCACATTCAGTGGAAATATTTACAGTGTTTGGTTTAAGACTGCCTGGGTTTGTTGCTACCTGTTTAGTAGCACTGGAGCATTTTGCTGCCAAACAGACACGGTTTACTTCTAAGTCTCTAGCTTTTAGGACTAAGATGTTTCCAATGCTGATATGAATTTATGATTTGACTCCCTGATTTTCATACATATGTTGCAGATATTCTTATTTAGATACTATAATAAGACAAACTTCATTTGTCTCCTTGTGTAATGTTTCCAATCACTCTATTACATCATTTCACATTGTAAAGGCATTTAAAAAAAAAACACAAAACAACCCTGAGGAACTTGTCTTTAAATGTTTCAAAATTCAGTAAATAACAATAATCCTATCAGTGATATTAGCCAAAGCAGTATCCCTCCTTTTTTTTTAATGACAACCTTGCAGCATTTTGACAAGCTCATTAAAAAATCTTCCTGTCCTCTTGGAACAATTTCATGTGCCTTTAACAAGAGGTCTGGATCTATCTGCAGCTTTTCTAACCAGAGCTGGCCCTTGCTATTTCAGTTCTCTGAAGAATAGAAATGCATCCACCCCCTGGTCCATATCCCTATAATTTACTCTGCTCACCAATTAGAAACCTCTGAATGAAATTGTGAAGGGGGAGACACAGAGTCTATACATAGAATGGAAAACCTAATAATGTAAACATGAGTTCCAGGAACAGAACAAGCAAATAAAAAAATTCACCCTCCAAGTGAACAGTTAAATTTCTTTTCAGTTTTCATGTGGCATGCATATTTAGTGTGTGCTTTCTCAAGCAGATGATGCCACCAGTGGTTTCTCCACACCTGTCCTGGGGGAAAAGGGTTTACTGAAAGCCAAGAAATTGCCTTTATGTTGCTTTGCATTTTTATTTTGCTAATACTAAAAGGCAGCTAAAGGGGAAGTTGGTCCAGCAGCTCAGCTGTAATTCAGACAGCGGACAGCCTGCCCCAGCCCAAATCACCCTGCCCCAGCCCAAAACATCCCCTTTGTGCCTGGGGACCCAGTCCTTCCAGAGGCCTCGCTGCTGAACACCTCCCTCAAAGGAATCAAGTCTTCTTCAAAGTAATTTTAGGACAGAGACTTGAAAATAGGAATCAAAATGCTGTAAAATCTAGTTGTTATCAGCTTCTATATCTACAAGTGTCAGAACTGTGCTAATTACTTTTAACTGGAAAGGATTGTCTTACAGTCATTTTGTACATTAATGGTAGCTATTTATCACTGTTGAACAATTTTGTTATATGACATCATATTAAGAAAACAACATAAATGATCATGTTGGACTTTTTCCCTTTTATATGCACTTAAATTGCTGTATCTTAGGTAAATGAAGATTTTTTTTTTCCTGGATACATTATTGGTGAGATATTCAGCAGTTATGCCTGCTAAAGGTCATGGTACCATTGTGGGTTTTTTCATTCTTGATCCAATCTTTAAGCCAACAAGGGCAGCAACAAATTTTGTAAGACCATTAACAAGTTGAGAAACAAAGCAATAGCTGCACTTCCATTTAATTGGCATTCAATTCTTTCTAGATTAAAAAGCATGCCTTGGAGCCCGAATGTATTACTTACATATATTTCATGATTTTTATACTGCTGATGCTAAGAACAAAATAACAATTGCTGTCACCTCCCACAGTGTGTGTGTATGCACTCTGCATCATGCATGTGTTCCGAGCAGAAGACAGAAGAGTAAGGAAAATAAATTTGATTAAAAACAAAGCTTGTCTCTTCTTTCATCCTTCAGTCTAGTGCAAGGTTACAGAAAAAAATGCCTGATAAGAACTCTCCTTTGTGATCCATTTGAAAACATACATATCTTTGTTTTCTTTTAAGTTGAAGTTAAATATTACAAATATTCGAAACCGAATATTGTTTGAAGCAGAGGCCCTGCATTTTCTAGTTGAAAATCAAAGAGACTGATGGAGGACAGAAGGAAAGGATGCAGAGTGAGAAGAAAGGAGTGAGATTTTCAATAAAACAACGTTCTTGTCTGAGATTTTTCTTTGGCTCATTTGTTTGAAGACACAACAACGAAGGAGGACAGTGGGATGCTGAGATGATAATCAGGAACAGAGGCTGCTCTTCCCCACATGCTGCAGTGTCACTGCAGTTCTCTCATTTCTGAAATTTAGTCCTCAAAAACACATTCATTTGGGTGGTATAAAAATAAGTCGTAAATTACAGCCCTTACCATGGTAATTGTCTTTTTTTTTCTTCCTAAGTTTTACACCTTGATGCTCCTCTTCCTTCTGGGTATCTGTCACTGTCTTTGTTCTCACTGCGCCATGGGGGCCAGCATTAACCCCAGATAAGGCAGCAGCCAAATGGTCCCAGTTGTCTTGGTCTTCTTTTTTTTTTTTTTCAAACCTCTTATTCTCAGACCTAATAATGTCTCTTTAATTACTGCTGTGCTATGATGGGATGTGACCCAGGATTGATCTTTTATCTGTTGTCTTGGAACTGATGAAGTGTTATAGAGGCACCCAATATCAGACAGGCTGTATAATGACCAAATTTGTCCAGCTTTTCTTATCCTATTTGTAGGGATTTTGGTACCAGCATCTCTTGTAACACCTCTTTATTTATTAGTTTTTAATTTAGTTTTAAATATTTTGCTCCAAAAGCTGCGCTGAATGTTGCTCATTTTGCCTTCCATCTTATTATTTTATTTCACAGGTCATTTTTCCACTACATGTTTTTACTTATGCAGATTATGGGAACTTAAATAATAAACACACTTGTGTACTCCATCAATGATTGTAACCACAGCAGCCTGAGTGGCGACTGACATAAAATAATATACAATAAAGGATCAAAGGAACATAAGCATGCAGAATGAATTGAGCAGAATTTGTTTGTATTTCCACAAAAATAATACCTTACACCAGCTGCCTGTCTGGCAAACTTATGTGCCTGTATAGGGGAAAATCAAACTGAGTAGGTGTCTGAAATCACACAATAGAAGTAGCTGTTCTGATTTTAAAGTTGATCTCCTTATGATCTTTCTCTCACAGATTAGCTGCAGTACTTTCTCTCCCGTATTGTACTGGCAACCATGTAGAAGATCTACTTTCTGTTCACCTGCAAAAAATACTATCCCAGCAACTAGTGGAGGTCCAAGCCAGAAGTTTTCCACAAAATTTGGCATGTGTCCTGCTTAAACTAGAAAATAAACATTTGTCAGATAGAGCAAGGTATAAGTTGAAGGATAAGTGAAAGGTCTGAATTGTCCTGAATGTAGTTCACATCTATCATTCACTGATCTTCCATTTGGACTGTTTCCTTGAATAGCAGGATGCATTTCCATTTTGCATAGAAACCAAAGCCTGGCAGAGGTGGGCTGGGAAGGGCAATAACTGCAGGTGAATGCTGTGCCGGGCACTGCCCCAAAACCATGGGTAGCTGACTGGGCACTTGCTGTGAAAAGGACTTGGGAGAAGACTGGAAAACTGTGCTCTGAGCTCCCGAATGTTTTGCTAAATATAACAGCTTTTTTCTAGGAAAGAGAACTGTAGATCTGTGGCTCTCTGGTCATAACTGTTTGGTGCCGGTCCTGTTGAATTTTCCCAGGACAGGTTTATGATTTGGGACTACAGTCGAAGGCTTTATCTGGACATTCCTAGTATCTCAGACATCAGGTTTCTCCCCAAGATCCATATTTCCAACTGCTTTGCACACTCTGGGACAGCAGCTGCACAATGCTGCCCTAGTCTCATTGCAGGGACTGAAGTCATGAAAAGGAAAAGCTGGTGCCATGAAGTGTTTCCCACTGAATAGATCTCAGTTAAAATTATTTCAGTAGTCTTGCTTTGTCTGAAATTAATATTGCATGGGTCCTGAGGAGCAGCAGATTATGTAAGACCTTCTTTCTGGTTATGTAGCAGGAGACCCTGAACATTTGGTGCCTCCTGGCTTGCAGAGGGGACCTCAGGACCAGGGAACTTGGCCATCAGTAAGAATGAGATCTCTCAAACAGAGTCAACAATGAAGTTATGAAGCAGGATAAATCACTATTCCACTGAAACCTGTACAATTTTTGTAGCTTGACTTTAACAGCCCACAGCTACCATTTGAAGGAGTGGATAAAGTGTGGGGCAGGAAGGATGCTGTTGCCATTGCAGCAAAGGACATCACAGTCGTTCTGTACACAAGGAACGTCACTGTTGTACCCTTGTCAATCATTTAAGCAGGGACAGTGAGTCGTTTGGTGTTCTCCTACAAACTTCCTTCATCACTACATCTTTAGTTTCCAACATGACCAAATATGTGCTATAGAATTCTGCAGCTGAGACTTGTTCCATGGCCACATGATGAATCGCACTGGCAGCTGTGGGAGCAGATCCTCTTGTTGGTGGAGTAACATCTCTCATTTATAATGTGACCTTTTTGGCAGACCACACAGAGCCAGTCTCTGGGATCTCTCAGACCAAGAACTGCAATTAAAATTTGTGGATGCAATAATATCTATATTAACATCCCTAGCATATTTTTTCAGAGGTTATTTTCAGAAGTGTGTTTAACATGCATTAGGAAATCAGGTCAGTAAGAAAAGCCGCTTCCTGAAGGTGCAGAAAGAGATTGAGCAGCACTGATTTTTCCCATTGCTAATGCAAAGCTTCTTCATTGCTCACATTACTACCTAACAGTTAACCTAGTAACTATATAACAGGAAGCAGGCTGGAGACAATCAATTAACATTGATTATTATGTAGCATAAGCCTAGCAAACAGCGCATTTGGTATTTGCTGTTGTATTCATATTTGTCTATTGCAGAGGAAACACTTAATCAAGGCTGTAAATAATAATATTTTTCAATTATTTCTTTTATCTAGGACAAATGCCTCATTGAAAAAAAAATTCTCCAAGTATTCTAGATAATTGGCATTTCACATTAGTCAGTTGAGAGGAAGTGCTTATATGATATTAAGTTAAAACTGTTACAAGTCTAGATATTATTAAATATTTGAAGGTGTTAAATGTGAAAATTATGATGGTTGCAAGGCAAAGTTAACCCAAATGCCGTACAGTGCATCAGGCTTTTACAGGTTGGTAGCTGCCAAAGTCTAAAGAAAATTTATAGTGACCTGATCACGATATTGACAAAAACCCCTGTGGAGTCAGTGGAATTTCAGCAGTGTTAAAGACCAAAACATGATGCAGTGTTCTGATCAAGACAATATTTGACCATTAAAAATTCCTAAAATTAAGCATTCTCCTGACAAAAAGACAACGAAATCACTGTTCTGACCAGCTTAATTATGTCAAAGCTGTGAGCATAGCCAACCCATTCCTATACATTTTTCCTGCACATATTTACTATTGATTTCTAATTAAACAGGAATTAATTTAAAACATGACTCAGAGCACTCGCTGAAGGCTTGTAACAGCAATGCCTAGTAGTATGCTTTCCTAATTTTTCCTGACTTTGAAAGTTGGCGTTCAGTTGATTTAAACTTTTCACGAAGCACAATTTATTGAACAGACAGGTGGAAGCACCAAATAGGCAATTTTTGCATCTTGAGAGCTCAAAAAAGTGTGGTCTTTAGTTAAAAAGGAATGCAACTATACTGGAAAATGGCTTTTAATTGTCTGTCCTGAGTACTTCCTTGGTGTGTGATCTGGGCTATGTTGCTATTCCTAGTGTCTGGGGTTTACTTTCTTCTTTGATTTTTTTATGGTCTGCTTGACAAACATAAGACTAGCATGTTATGAGAAAGAAAAACTAGATTAATCAAAGATTAATCCATAGGCTCTTGAAAATGTATATAACAATAAGACTGGTTTCATAATATCACAGTGATGTGTTTGTTAAAAGACTTTTCCTTTTTTTTTAACTGGGAGTATATTGGTCAAAGCTTTGGGGGATTTTTTTAAATGTTCAGACATGACATTGAGAAAGAATTGTTTCTAGCACTGAAGTCCAGCCAGCAGGAGCTGGGCCCATACTCGTGCTGCACAGTTTTACCCTACCTAACATAATGGAGGAGCTGAATCAAAACATTGTACTTTGAGACACGCCGAAGCAAGGTCATCTGTTCAGAAAATGTAAAATATTGTAAGGCAAAAAGGGTAAGACAGGCTAGTGATTTGTTCAGGGCAGTGCCACCAAAGGAGGACCTGAAATATCATTGATCCCAGCTCAGCCATAGAGATGTTCAAAAAGGACTGAATTTTAGATTTTATGTGGAAGGTAAATCTCAGGATACTAGTAGTTGGATTATCAGTGGAGCCACAAGGCTGATAGAATAGATTCATTTGTTATATGATGTTTTGAAGACAAAACACTACTGAAAAATTATGCGGTAAACAGGGCATTCATATTTTAAATAAGCTACATGTAGACAAATTGGAAGATTAAACACTAAGGTTTTTTTTAAGCAAAGTGTGACACTGCTTGGGTGTGTAAATGCTAGAACAGCTATATAGAGAATAAATCCAGTCGGGATATGGCCTCTTTTGGCTACTGCTTTCTATGTGGTCAAAAGTTCTTTTTTATTTTTCAAGTATCTACCACTGGTCAGTTGTGGACCTTGACCACAAACAGTTTAAAAGTTTATGAATCATGCACTTAGAGTAACTGTGCAAATGGATTTTGTTCTGAAAAGTCTTTTCATTGGTGACAGATTACCAATGGAACTTCTGTAGTTTCAATTGATTATCTGCTTCTTTGGTGACTGAGTGGCTATCGTTCATAGATTGCAATAAACATTTATTGTTTCCTACCTCCATTTGACTTTTTGCTCTGGTTTTCTAACTTAAAAAGTTAATGGATATCAAATGAAATAAAACAGCTAATAAAATGAGGCAAATATCAATAACATGTATCTATGTGTTTGCATTGTGCATATCCAAACCAAGGAAAGGTCTCAAAGTTGTTCAAATTGTTATATGACAGATTCTCTGATACCTCCGTGAACATTCCTGAATGTGCTGCATGTGCTGAGCAGGGCACTGAAGGGCCAGTCTAGGAGGCAGCCTCCAGCTGCCTCGGAGAGGGCCTACTACATGTGCATTGATGGAAAATCTTCTGCTGTTCCTTCACAGGCAGAAAACACAACTTGAGTGCTATGTGATTTCATCATCATGTGCCACCTTGCAATAAGATGGTGCTCTTACTGTGTTATTTATGAGGGATGACATGCCCTTCGACCAAGAAACAGAGATAGCAGAAGTGTCCCACTTACTTCCTCTCTCATTTCACAGCCCTTCAGGGACTCTTAGGGATTAACTATGGCTAGCTGGGTTCATGGGGTTTAGTGTCATCTCTAATTAAATTTAAACAAGCTAAGTCACAGCCTTTCATGTCCCCTCACATGAATGAATCTAATTCTGGTCTGAGATTTTCTAATAGTTTTGTGAATTAAATTGATTTTTACCTTTCTTGTTCATTTGTATAGTTACATGAGTAAGTTTAAAGTGAGTTAGTGCAGTGAGCTGGATTAGAAATTTATTTTCATATGATTTCTGGAACTAGACTGGAAAATGCTCAGCACCTAAAGAACCAGGTTTTCAAAACTTAAAGGAATCAAAAAAACTTGCTTTATTATTATGTCCAACCCCTCTGCTGTTGCATGCAGCCATAGTATGTATGGCCTCTTTTCCTATTTAGCCAAAACAACCAGCCAGATCTTCAAAATAGCATATTCTATTGGGAGACATTCAACACAGGTTTGCCTCTGACAGGAGAGGAATCAGTGATCCCAGGTTTTTAACTCCATGAGACCTGAGACAGAAAATAACAACCAATGTTTAGCGAACTTGGAATGAGAACTGGGTCTTTCAGGCAAACACAGAGAAGAAGAAGAATGAAGTTATGAAGAAGAATCAGGGCAGTGTCTGGAGAGACCTGGATGTACTCAGAGCTGGAAAGGACAAAGGATTCGTTTTGGTTTTTTTTTTACACAGAGTCACTGAAAAGAGATTTATTATACTTTTCCTTTTGTGTGGCTTAAAATTCCTGCAAGCTTAAACCAGTATCATGTACTTTTCATTAGTCACTGCATTCACTAAGGACCAACTGTCAAGTAAAATTGTAGCAACTCTGGGCATGTAGTTCAGTCAGGCTCCAGGCAGCAGTTGTGCAAGTTGTGATTAAGAATCTTTACCAGGACTGAAATGATGGTCTTGTTTTTGTTATACATGTCAAATTGTCCCTGCCTGAAATACTTCTAGTGAATATTATAGTCCTTCAGTTTAACCCTGAGCTTAAATCAAAATACATAAATCAAAATACATAACTAAATGAAGGCATATTTTTTGGTTGGTTTGGAATCTAAATTCACTCCTAGTTTACTTAACTGTTTGGTAGAAAAATGTTTCCTATTTATTGTCTTTGGCATTTGATGTAGAGAAGTAAGGTGTGTGAAAGTGACTGACTTTGAAATCCTAATAGTTTGGGGAGGGAGGTCCAAATAGTTTGGGAAGGGAGGTCCAACATAATCAGATTTTTCCTTTTTCCCAGCCTCTCTAGCAGTCTCAGTGAAAGCAGTAGAACATCTGACTTTACTAGGAAAGAGAGAGAGATCGATATTCAAAATTATTTATTTATATAATTAACTATCTTTAAGTAAATCAAGCTGTAGTTCAAAAAAGCTTCATATTTCTTACTGACAGCTGATCAGATACTTGCAGAGAAAGCCATTAACAAATCCCATGTGCAGTATTCACCATTTGTATGGTGTATTTACAGTTCTTTTCAAAGCAAGTGTTGGAAGGGTAAATAATTTGCCTTACAGAGCAACCCGAGAGACTGTTTTTCATTAAATGTAGAGTTAGATGAGCTGCTTATAGAAGCAAGACAAGTTGGAAATTGAGTTAAATCTCCAGGGAGGAAGACACTGCTCCAACAGGAGAGACATTCTGAAAACTTTCTAAAACACAAATGTGAAAACCTTAATGCCCCAGATGCATCAACTTTCAGCTGCCAGATGGATTGCTTACTGAGTTCACCAAAGCCTGGATTTTATAGAGATGTGGCACAATGATTGGACCATAAAATACTGCTAAAGGTTCTGCCACCACTGATTCAAACTCTCTAGCTGAGCTACAGCTAAAAAGTTCCCCATGTCAAAGTAAGTGCCTTACACAGCAAGTGGGAAACCTGTTCTACCCAAGTTAAATGTGCCTCCTCAAAGAGCTGAACTCCATGTGTTCCCCATCAGTCTCAGACCAAGAATGCAGTGTTGTCTGAGTAGAAAAGCATCCTTATAGGCTCTTTTCTCCCTTTTACAGCGAGCCTTTGGCTGGGTTCTAATGGGGATCAGGTGACAGCTTTCATCTAAGAGTGGCACTGTGGAAACTTAAGGGGTGTGTGAAGTGTCCAAGGTCACCAGTAGGAAATAACGTGAAGAAAGGCTACATCTAAATCCTCTTGAAGAGAGATTTAAAAGACAGAGACCCATCTGGACCAACTAGAGAGCAGAGTATTCAATAAGTAAGAAAAGTCCTGGAAGAAAACGCAGAGGTTTACAAAGGAGAGAGGGACTGAAGGACGGTGTCACTGACATGAAAACACTGATTTTTTGACTCTGTATCGGAATGAAAAGTTTGATTCCTATGTGAAAAATCTACAAAACTTTAGTGAAGAAAACGTTACTGCTGTCATCCAAGTAATAGGCTTTGGGCTTGCACACATAAGAAAACCCCAAAGCATGAGGTATATTTGCAGTTCTGTGTATCTGCTGTCACAGAAGCAGCGCAGAGCCTGTGAGCTCAGCTCCCCTCCTTTACAGAGCCCAGTGCCGCTCCAGCTGGGTCACAGGGCCCCTGCCATCTACCCTGAGAAGGGACATCAGCATGGATGGCGCTGAACCATCACCTTCCTGAGTATTGTCTATCACACAGGGCAAAACAGAACCAGACGCACCAGTTTATTTTGCCAGAGGGAGGAATCTGCAAAATCATTAGGTGCAGAAAACAGAGCAATACCTTTGAGCATAACCATCCAAGCACCCAACCCTAGACATAAATGACCAAGTTCTCCCTGGATACATTAACAATGAGGTCTACCTAATTGCTAAGTGCTTGGTCAAAAGTCAGATTTAAACTTACACTGAGTTCTGAAGTCAACTTCATTCAGTTCATATGATGAAGCAAATGATGGCGTAGAAATAGATTTTTTTAAAGTTTATGAAAAATATTGTGGCAAATAAACCAAGAGAGCCAGAATGTATTCTGGTGATATTGGAAGACATATATATATACGGAATGTGTTCATTTACATGAAAGAAAAATTGCTGCAGAAATGTTACCAATAATCTCTGCATACAGACCGAAGCTTCAAAAAGAAAAATGTTGATAGCTTGTGGCATTTTAATACATCTACTGTCCGTGTTTTCATCTTTGTCTGCAGCTCAAATGGTGAGGTAAAGTTGAAAACGTGGTAGGAGCAGAAAGCATTGTGCTTCATTACTCTTGGTATTGACTGCAGGAATATCTCCTCTGGAGGGAAAAGAGAAGGGGGAGAGGAGGGTAAGCAACAATTGTTTCATTTATCAATTCAAAGTAAATACTGACATTTATGCAGCATATAATTATTAATATTTTAACATTTGTTATGTCTTCCTCATCAAAACGAGTTTTGAAGTATTTTTACTGTGATCATGAGCTTTTCCTGTCTCTTGTCCTTTATTTGGATGAACAGTCTCATTTCCCAATGAAGGCAGCTGGAAGAATGGGAACAAGAAAGTATGAGTTTTTTCATATAAAAGACTAGAAATCTTTAAAATAAAAGAAACAGCAAATTATTATGTCACACAGGGGCTGAAACTAGGAATATCTACAACTGATTTTAGAAAAAAAAAATTCTAAGGAATTTAAAAGAAACTAGGTGGAAGAAAAATGTCATGTAAACCTTGCTGAACTGCTGATACTGAGTTCTACAGCTGAACAGAACTTTAGATTTGTTAGCAGAGTTTATTTATTTTGTAGCTTAACTAGATTTAGTTGTTTTAGTTGCTTAGTTGCTTTCCTGCTCAGGGTAAGAGCAATATAGCATTTGCCCCCCTTATATTATTTGTTCCCTCTACATTTGTTTTATAGCATGTCTTTATAGGATATCACCTCTTACTCATTTTCTCTCTAAATGAAACAATATTTCAATTTCCTTCCATAAAGTAGCCTTTCTGTACTTCTACTAACACCACTTGTCTGTTTGTGAACCTCTTTTATTGCCGTCATATCCTTTCCTGAGATAGAATGATAAGAACTGAGCCAAATATTCCAAAGAAGAGCCTATAAGTGATCCTTATAATGACAGTATATTTTTTGTGCTGTTTTCTAGCTCATTTTTCACATCTTATTCTTTCCAGCAATGCTTTGGACTTGAACAATTATTAAAGCAGAAGATGTGAGAGGCTCAAATTTCCCTTCCATTGTAGAACAGCCTGATTTTGTTCAATAATACAATTAACTGACAGCTTCAAGCACTCTGACCTCTCTGAAGGTGCTCAGAGCTTTCGCTAGTTATTTACAGCTCAAATGTTTGTTTCTCAAATATCCATGCTGAAGTTGTCCATGCTGCATCACAAGATGCACGCGAATCTCCTCTTTCCCAGCTGCTCTCATACAGTCAACCACTTCTCATACTTTCTAAGAATAATTAAAAACAAAACCAAAAACTGACAACAAAAACAAGGGCTTGTGAGATCCCAGGTTGACTTTCCATTACAGTTCTCTGATGGGCTGCAAATGCGTACGATTAACTTCTTTTTACTAACTTCTTTCACCATCTGTGAGGAGGAGAGAAAAGTTTCCATCAAATGTTATGAAAAACTTGAAATATTATTTATCCATAAATATAAAAGCTAATTTTTGAAAGCAATGGTCCCAAACACATCCTCCTCCCCCTTAAGCTGGAAGCCAGTACCCAGAGACTGACAGTATCTGCGCCAAGGGGCAGCCAATGTGCCTGTCTTGCGCACACCTTCCCACCTCCCAGCCACCCACGGCTTTGCCTGGCACCTAACCAAGTCCTCTCATGAGGTGTCAGTGCTTGTATAGCACGATGCTGCTCCTCTCTTCCCCCCTCTTACTTCCTTTCTCATTTCTGTGCTCTCTCCCCCTCAGTAGCCCCCACTTCTCTCCTCCCCCTGCTGGTCTCCTGCCCTTTCCTGAAGTGAGCTCTGCCACCTCCCATCCCTTCACCCATGGGGACTTGGGGAGGAAAGCGGCTGGGGAAGGGGATGACGCATGCACCCTGTCCCCTCTGTCACTCCTGCTGACTTTGGTCCAGACTTGGCACAAGTCTACCTGCAGATGTCCCCCACAGGAGTTTAGCCTTTTTATGTGCACAGTCTCTTTACCCTTTTGTTCCCCCAAGACTTTCTCATTCAGAGAGTGCACACACCTAACACAATTAGCAATGCTTTGCTGTAGCCTTTTGCAATTCATTCCATCCACTGCCTTTTCAAAAGCCTTGTGGTATAATACTTACTGTTCTTCCTTCAGGTAGGATTCTTATAATTCTCTTAAAAGCAATCAGGACAAATTTACGCTGCTTATGGCTTACAGCTTCATCATTTTCTGTATATATTTAAGGTCTTTTCTCTTGCCATTTTCCTTACAGAGTGGAATTCTGTAGATACATAAATACATTAAATATGTTTGTTGTAACATGTTACCTGCATTTCCTCACACGCGGGTGCACCTCTCGATTAAATGACTCATACAGATCAATGACTCAAAGGCACTTTATATGCAGATATATTCTATGTTTATCCTGCAGACCACCCACTGCCAGCAAATACAATTATCATTTTATAATTGGAGGATAGCTGGAGGGATACAGGAGTGTGCATGTACATGTGCATACATATGTGTGTGTCTCTGTTGCTGTATATATGTGTATGTATGTACATGTGTATGCATGTATAAAAAAAATAAAGGAATGCAAGAAAATTAAAAAGTCCTGGATAATATGATTTCAGCACATTTTAAAAATGTAGCATAGCTGCACTATGTGCGCTGCAAATGAATAGTAAGGTCTGCACTTAGTGTAAGGCTAATGGTATTCCAAACCTCCTGCCCAGGCTGGCTTTGAAAGACCATTCAAAACACAGCAGTCAAGGAATGGGATGGGGGAAGAGTGATGCAATGGCCGGGCTCATCATTTCTTTCTCACCCCCAATCACATCTTTCTGTCACTTCATATATTTTATGCAATTAGGATTAGTTAAGGAAATAATTGCAGGAGATTAAATAATAAGATTGTATTCTAGGGGAATGTGTTTTATCCAGGCTAAAAAAAATAAATAAATACAACAGCAGAAAAACCTGGGAACAGTTTTGAAAGAAGACATCTTGCTGTGATATGATGAGCGAGACCGGCAGGCTGGTAACAGCAGATGAGGAGAAGGCTGAGGTACTTAACAACTTTTTTGCCTCAGTCTTCACTGGCAACCTCTCTCCTCACCCCTCCCGAGTTGATGCATGGCATGAGGAGGCCCGGGAGGGCAAAACCCCTCCTGCTGTAGGAGAAGACCAGGTTTGTGACCACCTGAGGAACCTGAATGCACATAAGTCCATGGGACCTGATGAGATGCATCCCAGAGTCCTGAGGGAATTGGCCGATGTAGTCGCCAAGCCACTCTCCATGATATTTGAAAAGTCATGGCAGTCAGGTGAAGTCCCTGGTGACTGGAAGAAGGGCAACGTTGTGCCCATTTTCAAAAAGGGTAGAAAGGAAGACCCTGGGAACTACCAACCTGTCAGCCTCACCTCTGTGCCTGGGAAGATCATGGAACAGATCCTCCTAGAAGCTATGCTAAAGCACATGGAGGCCAGGGGGATAATTCGAGATAGCCAGCATGGCTTCACCAAGGGCAAGTCCTGCCTGATGAACCTGGTGACTTTCTATGATGGTGTGACGACAATGGTGGATAAAGGAAAACCAATGGATGTCATCTATCTGGACTTCTGCAAGGCCTTTGACACAGTCCCCCACGACATCCTTCTCTCTAAATTGGAGAGCTATGGATTTGATGGGTGGACTGTTCTGTGGATAAGGAACTGGCTGGATGGTCGCATCCAGAGGGTAGTGGTCAACGGCACAATGTCCGGATGGAGACCGGTGATGAGTGGTGTCCCTCAGGGGTCCGTACTGGGACCGGTGCTGTTCGACATCTTCATCAATGACTTAGACAGTGAGATCGAGTGCACCCTCAGCAAGTTTGCAGATGATACCAAACTGAGTGGTGCGGTTGACACACCAGAAGGACGGGATGTCATCCAGAGGGACCTGGACAGGCTGGAGAGGTGGGCCTGTGTGAACCTCATGAAGTTCAACAAGGCCAAGTGCAAGGTCCTACACCTGGGACGGGGTAACCCCCAGTATCAATACAGGCTGGGGGGAGAAAGGATTGAGAGCAGCCCTGCCGAGAGGGACTTGGGGGTGCTGGTGGATGAAAAGCTGGACATGAGCCGGCAGTGTACGCTGGCAGCCCAGAAGGCCAACCGTACTCTGGGCTGCATCAGGAGGAGCGTGGCCAGCAGGTCAAGGGAGGTAATTCTGCCCCTCTACTCAGCTCTGGTGAGACCTCACCTGGAGTACTGCATCCAGCTCTGGAGCCCTCAGCACAAGAAGGACATGGAACTGTTGGAGCAGGTCCAGAAGAGGGCTACTAAAATGATCCGAGGGCTGGAGCACCTCTCCTATGAGGACAGGCTGAGAGAGTTGGGCTTGTTCAGTCTAGAGAAAAGAAGGCTGCAGGGAGACCTGATTGCGGCCTTTCAATACCTAAAGGGGGCCTATAGGAAAGATGGGGAAAATCTTTATAGTAGGGCCAGCTGTGTTAGGACAAGGGGTAATGGTTTTAAACTAAATCAGGGTAGGTTTAGGCTAGATATAAGGAAAAAATTCTTTACAATGAGGGTGGTAAAACACTGGAACAGGTTGCCCAGAGAGGTAGTGGAGGCCCCATCCCTGGAAACATTCAAGGCCAGGTTGGATGGGGCTCTGAGCAGCCTGATCTAGTCAGCAGTGTCCCTGCTCACTGCAGGGGGGTTGGACTCGATGACCTCTAGTGGTCCCTTCCAACCCAAAACATTCTATGATTCTATGATTCATTCTATGATTTGTAGCAACAGCTACAATACAGTCACTATGACTGAGTGTGTGCAGTGCTAATAGGTGTTTATTTACATACAGAGATGGCTGGGAATTTTTCATCAAAGCATGTTTTCAACTAATCATGCTGGTTTTGTCTGAATTATCAAATTTAATTTTCTTGGAAAAAAGAAAAAAAGCATAATTTTTCATCCTTTGTGAAAGGTCATAATAACTTATTAGTCAAAACATAATTTTCTATTCTGGTAGCTTATTTTTTTAAATTCAAAAGCATTTCATTACAATGAAAACTGAACACTGGGTTTTTAAAGAAAGGATGTGTTTGGTCTGAAAAATAAGGTAAAATATTTCAGTGAAGTAGTGGCTTTCTTTCACCATGTTAAGAATAAAATGAAAGTAGGACATCTCAAGAGCGTTAACATGCATTAGTGTTATGCTAGTGACTGCCATTTCTGACAGTGAAAAACAATGAAATAAGAGATGTAACTTCAAAGCTTGGAAACAATTTTGAATTTTTCCAAACAACTTAAATTCCAAATGTTGATTTTCTTTATAAAAGAATGTTTTTGTTATGCCAGAAGGGGAAAGATATTTGAAGAGAGTGGAAATGAAAACTACAATGATTAATTTCACTATTTATTTGTTTTACATATATATTTTTAGACAGGCATTACACAATGAAGAAGTGCTGGAGAAGGTGAGACACATCGATTCCAGTGAAATCCTGTGTGTTGTGTCAAATCTACTGCCTGCTGCTGCTCATCAACCATAGCATTCATTTCACATCTTTTGCATTGTGTGATCAGAAAAGGAAAATATTTTCTCTTCTGTTCCCCCAGTTTATAGTGCCAATGCATCACTGTATCATGCAGAGTATGACACAGACTTCTCTCCAGCAAAGGTAATGAAGTGAGATCACCCACATCATAATTTTCATGAGTTTAAATCTGCATGCCTTAGTAATAAGTCAAGCATGCCAGCTATTTGCCAGCAACATTATTTAAACATTATTTAACATGTTACAAGGGTCCTGCCAACAGGGTAATCAAAATATAAATTACCACATTGAACTGAGAGAGACTTCCTAGGGATGGGCAATAAAAAAACATCAGTCTTTACGCCACCATAGGTGGTTGTGGCAGAATCTCCCCACTATGGTGTGTTGTGAATCGGTGTGTTTCAGCCTCAGACTGCACGGATCACCCACAGGGGTACAAGGAGAAGGAATTTTTCGTGCTTATCTTTCAAGTCCTGACTGTCAGCATGGGTGTCAATTAATGTAGAGCACTGGTAATGGCTTACTTACGCAGGCGCTCCTTCTGCTACACTACCTCCATCTGTCATCTTTGTCCCATCACGTTGAGGCAAAACACTGAAAAGTCTAAACAGAATCAGTTGCTGCAGAAATAGCTCTTGACAGTGACCTATGTGGGAAAATA
The DNA here is from genome assembly GCA_017310255.1 of Butorides virescens. Classification (NCBI taxonomy): domain Eukaryota; kingdom Metazoa; phylum Chordata; class Aves; order Pelecaniformes; family Ardeidae; genus Butorides; species Butorides virescens. The sequence continues at coordinate 110,421 of JADKXX010009874.1, forward strand.
TATTCATGTTGAATTTCCCAAGCAAAGGACTAATTTACCCCATTAATACTGATTATTTCTCCATTTTCTCTCAGTTTTGGGAAGGCTGCATCTTTAAACCATGCTGAAACATAGTAAAGCCCCCGCTGATCAGTCATGGTTATGCATGATGCCTTTCAAAGAGCTTTCTTGCACTCCTGACTAGCTTCATCTAGACTTAAATTGGATGCTGCAAGCAAAAAATTACAGACTATATTTAATCAGTCTCCTGAAACATCTGGTCCTGTTCAAGAACTTCCTTCACGTGCAGTTATTAGAACATGGTGGGGAATAAAAATCTCCCCTTCCTCTGTGACAGCCCACACCATGAGGCTACTGAGTAATTTTCTAAATATCTTCCCTCCAGGCAGAGACACCTTTCACTTCAGCAAGGCCTACTGAGAGCTTCACCCAGAGCAATCTGTGGCCCAAAATAGCTGATGGCTGCTTCTTCCTTTTGTGCAAGAAAAGATCATAACTTTTCAGACTAAGAGTAAACAATAAAGCTTGTAGGGAAGGTGAACCAAGCAGCTCCTCCCCCCTCTTAAATAATTTTCTCTGTCTTACTTGAGCTTAGATGAGCTGCAGCCCCACAGCCAGATTCTTCACTTTCATCAGCCTTATTTTAAACACTTTTCTGTTCCTCTGATGTCACAATCAAGATTGCTATGAGGAAAAGAGATAAATTAGTTTAACTACCTGTTGTTTTGTGTTGACCTCCTTTCTGGTTTGTGCTTTTTGCCCCGGTCACTACGTACAGGTATCTTTGGCCTGGAAAAACAAATCAAAACAAAATTATTCACTGATTAACCAGTTGGGTTTTTTTACAGTGAAGTAGAGCAGGAAAGGTAGCTTGCAATTGCATCAGTTTCTCTTGTCCTCTGGGCAATTTATGTTTGCACATTCACAACTTCCAGATTTCCTATATCTGCAAGAGCTTCCTCCAACACATTCCTGCATTGTACTCGAGGACTTTTTATCGCTCCCCCAGCCAGGCTCACTTGTTATACTGAATCACAGAATCACAGAATTGCAAGGGTTGGAAGGGACCTTGGGAGATCATCTAGTCCAACCCCCCTGCTAAAGCAGGTTCTCCTAGAGCATGCTACACAGGACTTCGTCCAGGCAGGCTTTGAATATCTCCAGAGAAGGAGACTCCACAACCCCCCTGGGCAGCCTGTTCCAGTGCTCTGTCACCCTTAGAGTAAAGAAGTTCTTCCTCATATTCAACTGAAACCTCTTATGTTTCAGTTTGCACCCGTTGCCCCTAGTCCTGTTACTGGACATCACTGTAAACAGACTGCTTCCGTCCTCTTGACTTCCACCCTTAAGATATTTGTAGGTGTTGATGAGATCCCCTCTCAGTCTCCTCTTCTTCAGGCTGAACAAGCCCAGCTCTCTCAGCCTATCCTCGTAGGGGAGATGCTCCAGACCCTTTATCATCCTAGTTGCTCTCCTCTGGACTCTCTCTAGGAGTTCCTCATCTTTCTTGAACTGGGGAGCCCAGAACTGGACACAGTACTCCAGGTGGGGTCTCACCAGGGCAGAGTAGAGGGGGAGGATAACCTCCCTCGACCTGCTGGCCACACTCCTCTTAATGCACCCCAGGATGCCATTGGCCTTCTAGGCAACAAGGGCACACTGCTGGCTCATGGTCAGCTTGTCGTCTACCAGGACTCCCAGGTCCCTCTCAGCATAGCTGCTTTCCAGCAGGTCAGCCCCCAGCCTGTACTGGTGCATGGGGTTTGACCTCCCCAGGTGCAGCACTCGGCACTTGCCCTTGTTGAACTTCATCAGGTTCCTCTCCGCCCAACTCTCCAGCCTGTCCAGGTCCCGCTGAATGGCAGCACAGCCTTCCGGCGTATCAGCCACTCCCAGTTTTGTGTCATCAGCGAACTTGCTGATGGTGCACTCTGTCCCCTCGTCCAGGTCATTGATGAACATGTTGAACAAGACTGGGCCGAGTACCGAGCCCTGGGGAACTCCACTAGCTACCGGCCTCCAGCTGGACTCTGCCCCGCCGATATGAACCCTCTGAGCCCTGTCATTCAACCAGTTCCCAATCCACCTCACTGTCCACTCATCCAGCCCATACTTCCTGAGCTTCCCTATGAGGATGTTATGGGAAACAGTGTCAAAAGCCTTGCTGAAGTCGAGGTATACAACATCCACTGCTCTCCCCTCATCAGCCCAGCTGGTCATGCCATCATAAAAGGCTATCAGATTGGTCAGGCATGATTTCCCCTTGGTGAATCCGTGCTGGGTACTCCTGATGATCTTTTTTCCATCCACTTGCTTAGAGAAGACACTCAGAATGAGTTGTTCCATCACCTTTCCAGGGACAGAGGTGAGACTAATCGGCCTGTAGTTCCCTGGGTCCTCCTTCTTGCCCTTTTTGAAGACTGGAGTGACATTGGCTATCTTCCAGTCTTCAGGCATCTCCCCTGTTCTCCACGACCTTTCATAAATGATGGAGAGCGGCTCAGCAATGTCATCTGCCAGCTCCTTCAGCACTCGCGGGTGCATTCCATCAGGGCCCATGGACTTGTGGGTGTCCAGCTTCCTTAAAAGATCCCTAACCTGATCCACATCGACAGAGGGAAGGTCATCCTCTCTCCAAACTTGCTCGATTACCTGCCAGGACTGGGGAGCCTGAGGGCCAGCCTCGACAGTGAAGACTGAAGCAAAGAAGGCATTCAGTAGCTCCACCTTCTCTGTATCTTCTGTCACCAGGGCACCCATTTCGTTCAGCAGCGGTCCCACATTACCCCTGGTCTTACGTTTACTGCTGACATACTTGAAGAATCTCTTCTTGTTGTCCTTGATGTCCTTTGCCAGACTTAGTTCTAGGTGAGCTTTGGCCTTTCTAGTTGCTTCCCTACATGCTCTGGCAGCATTCCTGTATGCCTCCCAAGTAGCCTGACCCTCTTTCCACATCCCATGGAGCTTACTCTTTTCTTTGAGTTTCACTAGAAACTCCTTGTTCATCCATGCAGGCCTCTTACCTTGTTTACTTGATTTCCTACTCACAGGGATGCACCGATCCTGAGCACGGAGGAAATGCTGCTTAAACAGCAGCCAGCTCTCTTGGACTCCCCTACCTTCGAGAGCCATAGCCCATGGAATTCTTCCAAGTAGGTCCCTGAAGAGGCCAAAGTTAGCTCTCCTGAAGTCCTATGTGGTAGTCCTACTTGTTGTTCTGCTTCCCCCTCTCAGAATCCGGAACTTGACCATCTCGTGGTTACTGCAGCCAAGCCTGCCCCCTACCTTCACATCCTCGACCAGTTCCTCGTTATTTGCCAGCACAAGATCCAGTAGCGCTCCATTTCTCGTTGGCTCCTCCACCACCTGGGTCAGAAAATTATCATCAGTGTTCTGCAGGAACCTCCTGGACTGTGCGCACCTTGCTGTGTGGTCCTTTCAGTTGATATCCGGATAGTTGAAGTCACCCATGAGAACCAGGGCCTGCGATTGTGAGGCTACATTTAGCTGTCTATAGAAGGCCTCATCAACTTCCTCGTCCTGATCGGGTGGCCTGTAGTAAACACCCACCACAGTGTCACTCATGTTGGCCTGCCCCTTAATTTTCACCCACAAGCTTTCAACTTGTTCTTCATCCGCTCCCAGGTGGAGTTCTATACATTCCAGTTGCTCTTTTACATAAAGAGCGACTCCACCGCCTCGCCTCGTAGGCCTGTCTTTCCTGAAAAGCACATAGCCATCGATGGCAGCGTTCCAGTCATGCGTGTTGTCCCACCATGTCTCTGTTATCGTGATGAGATCATGGCCCCGCAACCACATACAGAACTCCAGCTCTTCCTGCTTGTTCCCCATGCTGCGTGCATTTGTGTAAAGGCATTTCAGTGAGGCAGTTGAGCACCTAGGTTTCCCTGGAGGGGTGAAAGAGGACCTGCCACTGCCAGGCCCACCTTTAGGGCAGTTGGTCTTCTGGTTTTTAAGTCGGGAGGCAGCTACGGCACATTTGTTGCTGCTCTGAACCGACACACTTGTTCCCCCATCAGATGCGACTGCGATCTGACCACGCACCCCACCCCCAAGTCCTTTAGTTTAAAGCTCGCCGTACCAAGTTGGCCAGCTTACTTCCTAGGATTCCCCTGCCCCGCCTAGAGAGGTGGACCCCATCCCTCCCTAACAGGTTGTAGTCATCGAAGAACGTCCCATTGTCATAAAAGCCAAAACCCTCACGACGGCACCAGCCACGTAGCCAGGAGTTAATGTACATTATGCGCCTGTTCCTGGCCGTTCCCTTCCCTCAAACTGGTAGGATAGAAGAAAAGATAACCTGGGCCCCAATGTTTTTCACTTGTACCCCCAGGGCTCGAAAGTCTTCTTTGATTTTGCCCAGGTTTCTGCTTTCTGTATCATTTGTTCCTACATGAAATAGTAGTAGAGGATAGTAGTCCGTTTTCCTGATGAGTTGTGGCATCCTCTCAGCCACGTCTCGAACATTGGCTCCCGGAAGGCAACACACCTCACGTGACTCCCTATCAGGTCGGTAGATGGGTCCCTCTACGCCCTTCAACAGAGAGTCACCCATTACGAGGACTCGTCGCTTCTTCTTACGCTGCCCACTATGTGTTGCTGGTGCAGTTTCCCCTTGCAGGGGACTTTGCAGACCAGGCTCACATGTGTCCTCAGCAGTTAAGGCCTCATATCTGTTTCTGGTTGGGATGGTAGAGGATACAGGGTGATGCGGAATCCTGCTTTTGTGAGATACCAGCGTCCAAGGTGCCTCCTTCTCGGTGGAGTCTGCCACAGGAGCATGGCTCTGAAACCACCTGTCTATCTCTGCCTCAGTTGCCCTAATACTGCACAGTCTTTCAACTGTTTCCTGCAGTTCAGCCACCTGGCGTAGCAGGTCATCAATCCGTGCACACCTAGTGCAGGTACTTACCTTATCGTTGGGAGGAGGGTTTGGACACTTTCTGCAACCCACCGCCTGTACTGATGCTTCCTTTCCTGCCAAGTCCGTCTGGGTGGATGCATCAGATGTCTCAGGGGCTTCCCCTGTAGGAGCAGTGGTTTTAGCTCTGAGGCGAGTGCCCACCATGTTGCCAGAGACCAAAGCGCTTCCCTGGGCTGGAGACCTAGAAGCAGGCTGCAGAGCCCCTCCTGCTTGCCCTGCCTGCGTGAACTGACACGCCACGCCCTTCTGACGCGCCACGCCCTGTTCGCCGCGCTCCGGGTCGCTCGCGCTCCCTGGAGGCGGTTTAAATCTCCCGCCGTTGCTTCTGGCACCGCCCACGCCATGTCAGTTGCACGTCACCCCCCCGCTCGCGAGAGCTGCCGGCTCCTGACGGGTCCCTCTGCTCACCCTCGGGCCTCCCAGGCTCGAGGAACCGCCTTGCCTGCCCCAAACTAGCGCAGAGCCACAGGACTGGCCTTGCCGCCGCTGTGCTCCTCACTGACTCTGCACTGCGTTTGATTGTACTTGCCTTCAAATTTTCAATTTGCATCCTCCAGTTAAGTTTTAGACCCACCGAAGGGTTAGAACAACTCTCTTTAATTAAGGCTTTTCATCTGCCTTCTTTGTAGATAATTAGTGATGACAATAATTCAAGAACATTAATAGAAATCAGATAATGGTGGCTATGATGATTCTAAGTGCTTCTTAAACCAGCTACATTTTAAGCTAAAAACACAAAACAAATATTTATTTATGGCATTAAGCAGTCTTGAACTGTCCCCAAGATGAAATACACTTTTCATTTTGGATGTATAGTTTCTTCCAAAGCATTAGTGGTTTTGGCTGGCTAACCAGTACATTTCTCCTACTGAATTATTAATTACATGATCTATCAAAGCAAGTAGTCAGAAAAATTGTTTGCCTTGCCTTCTTTGCCTTTTTGCTGTCTCAAATCATCTTCCCACTCATGTGGAAGGATGAACACCACAACATATTGTACTTCACCCTTAACCTGAAAGAATTCAGGGTTTGGTGTTCGTGATCGAAGGGTGAGAAGAAGGAGAGAACTTTTGGGGCAGGCAAGAGGAGTACTGCTCTCCCCTGTGGTCCTGGGCTGACTCTGCAGCCTTTACATGGAAAGGTAATGAAGGTTACAGTGCTGTTAACTATACTAAACCTAAATTTTCTGATAGGAAGAAAGCCTGTAGGGAGTCTGGAAGGGCAGCAGACTTGATTGTAATTTTTTATGTACTGTCATGATTCTCATTTCTCTAACATTGCCAACTCATTTGACCTCACTGAATGGGTGGAATAAGCTTTTCAGTAATTAAGGTATTAACAATTTAAAAACAAAAATTGAAAAACCTGTTCTAATTCAGCAGTTGGAAGATCATCCTTCTTCTAAAACGAAGGGACGTAGTATCTGGTAACTCATATTTCATACTTGTTCCTAGGACTCTGCAGAACTCCTTCCAGTCTCCATTACTAATGACGTTCTTCCAGAATCTGTTCTAAAATTCTTCTGTTATTTTTTCAAAATCATGAAAATCATACACAACTCAAAGGTAAGTTTAAATCTTCACCTGACTCCTCATGTGCAGCCACCAGCTAACCAATTTGAACAACTTGCATAGAGGAAATAAGGAATTATTAATTTTGTTTGCAATTCTTATTTTCAGTATTCTCCTTAGAAAAATAATAATTTCCCTGTGGCCTCCAAAAAACGTCATAAAATAGTTTAATCCCATGATTTCTGCAGAAATTCAACTCTTAACAGTTCTTTCTGGGAATAAGTAATGAGTTTAGTCCTGCTACAGCTCTTCTTTTTTAAGAGTGTGTTTTGGAAAGTGAAAATACAGTCTGTCTTGCTTGAAATACTCTGATCCCACATCAGCTCAGGGTTTTATCTTTGATTTCTGAATACTATAATAAATGCATCTGAGTAAGTGAGGAATTTTGCAAATGCTTTCTCTTCTTACACTGGAACGAGCCCAGAGTAACACTTCTCCAGTCCTACATCCTGCTGTGCCTGAAGCTCAGCCCTGAAGAGGTGACCACCTCCAGCTACCCAACATGTAGACTTCACCTAATCAACCTGGCCCCTTTGTCCTGACAACAAAGCTGATATAACTGTGTGCCTTGTCACTCCCTAACTGTTCTCTGTCAAAGTGATTTGGACTAGAAAAGACCTACTGGTGGAAGGATCTAAGCTTGGCAGGCACCTGGATGCTAACTTCTGCCATTGAGCATTACAGCTCCAGATTTTTACCTTTCTTTTGCTTTGATCCCCTTCTGGCACATAAGCTGTATCAATCTAGCATTGTGACTTCAAATTTAGGAAGTAAGAAAATTAAGCCCTTGCTGTGTCTTCAAAAGCTGCAATGATATGTGATAATGGTGTTTCTACATAACAGCTGATGGTTTTCCCCTGCTGCAGTGAAAATTGTGACAATGTATGAAATCACCTCTGTAGCTGACAGCTCAAAACATATCCAAAAATGCTAGTATGGGCACAGATAGGCATTCATTGTGATCAAACAGTTCTAAATGGAGAGTTTCGAATATAATATAAAAAAAAATTAAGCAGTAGAAAGAATCTGGAATGTGTTAGAATAAATCTTTGATATTATGCAACACTTCTGATAAAAAAATTTTACAAAATTTTTTTTTTAATTAATATGGTTGTATTGATTGCAATGAGATTATACGGGCAGCTTATATTTTACTTGTATATTTTTTACCAGTTAAGCCTGCATTAGGACCATATTTTTGTGTACTGATGACATCAAAGAGAAAAGAGGCAGTGTCCAAGGGGAGCAAATTTAGGATTCAAAGTCTTGAAAAACTCTGTAAAGCTGTCTCTACACTAAAAAGAAGTAGTATTTCAGTCACACTCCACTCATCGGTGTTTTCTACTGGCTAATAGAAGTTGTTCAACATGCAAACTGATGAGAATCTTTCTTCTGTGTAGAAGATCACTATGCATTTTCTGGAGAAGTAGTAGGTCTAACGTAGGAGAGTGGGTTCCAGTTCTGGCTGCAGACACATAAAAGTAGGTGTGATGACATTTGCTATACATCTCCAGATAAGGAATACTCAAGGCTTCATAGCCTTTTCTGATCTATTTTAAGAGGGATGTGTTGGCTTTCAAGTGGAAGAGTTATAGTCCATATGATATCTGCTTTCTGTCTCTGGAGATAGCATGTATACGCAGACTCTGAAAAAAATCACGCTCACATCATTATTTGTCACATTAATTTGAACATCCCAACATGAGATTTCTAATTTCAGTTTAGATTCTATTCTTTTGACAAAGATGCTGCATATCTAGGGCAAAAATAACAACTACATTATACCACCTTCCAGACTGAAATGGTGGAAGTGAAGGATTCTGAGTTCAAAGCCACTATAACTTTAATTAAAGTTAGGAACTCTGATTCTCTGTCTGGCCCATAATTAAATTTGCTGTCTTATTGTTAAATTATTTTTGCTATTAAAAGATAAGGAAGTTGTCATATGCATTTGTTGCATTTTAGTATGCTTTCAAATCTGTTGGTAGCATTCAAATGTTGTCCTCAAATATATAAGTTGTTTTAAAATTGTGTTAATACAAATTTAAAAAATCTGTACTCATTATTACTCATGGTAGTATTTTCTTGCTACTGCTTGAAGAACCAATTGCTTTCTTCAGTCAGATATTGACCAGAAGAGTATCTACAATTATAATCACCTAATATCTTTTCTCCCAAATGAATATTTATAGTTCTTAAAAAAAACCCTATTCCTGTTACACAGTTGGTCTAACTTCATGGACTCATCTACAGCCCTTTTCATTCCTTCATTGTCACAATGGGAGCCTAGTGGACCATGCCTGGTATTGCATGCCTAACATTTTACATTGTATTGTGTCTTTTGGTTCAGGAAGGCAAGTAAACTCCTACTGCCACAGATGGGTACTGCCTAAAAGGAGTGCTGGAACAGTGTAGAGGGATGCTAAAAGGTCTGTTTTCTTCCATTACAAGGCCTTTAGAAGTGTTTTTATGTATTGCCCCTCAGAAATGGTGGCAGCCTTTGGTTGATTTGGAGGGGAATACAACAGGATTGGAAGCTGCTCAGGATCAGAAGCCGTTCAAGACTTTAACTCCTTTTTTTTCCGTTATAATCTTTACTATCACACGGTAATCCCTGGAGAGCCTGGGTTCAGGTCTTCCCTGCTGAGCAGGTGGGGATGGGCAGAGCTGTCAGGGTCTTTTCAGAGCTCAAGGGGAAAGTGGATGCTCGAGTGTACATAGCTGGTCCCACAGATTTCCGATGACTCATGTCACTCACAGGTCACATTTAGATGTTACAACTGTCCCAGCTCTCCACAGCTCCTGGGACAGGCCATGGCCAATAATCATAAAGCAAAAGCCAATAGAAACTCACCCACCAGCTATTTTTTTCCACCCAGTCCTGTTTGGTTCAATGTAAATACTTCACAGAGTTCAATTTCTATGAAGGTTAGAGAGAAAACAAGCAGGTCTCTGACCTAGTAGGCAGATAAAGATTTGAGAGAAGTAAGGACTACTCACCAAGTGCCTGTTTCCCCTTATGCTGAGCTACCAGGGTCTGGTGTTCTGGGACTGGATCTGAGACCTCAGGCTTTCACAACAAATCCTGGAACAGAGGGCACAGGAGGGAACTCTTCAAAACCCCCATGAAACCACCTTTTCATTGGTTTTGTTCTCTGTGGAAACAGAACTACATTGCTCTACCGCAAGTACGTTTAATATCTGTCCTTCCTGAGTTTTTGAAATCTGCTTTTGTTGTGCTTACTTGTGTGCTTGCTTGCTTGATAGAGAAAGGTATTGGCCAGCTGAGAAAAATGAAAGGTTGGAGAGAAACAAAAGAAAAAGTCTTAAATGTATATGCCTGGATTAACAGATGGCTGAGGAGAGTGGGATGGCAAAAGCATGATGGCCTATAAATATCTGAAGGATGGAGTTAAAAGACACTGCTGGGCTACCAGAAGATATCTTTTATGAAATATTGAGATTTTATCATAAAAGTATCAAGATATATTATAGATTGTTAAAACAATAAACATTTTAAAAGAATGGTCTATTGGAAGACTCTCTCTCTCTCCTCCCCCCCTTATCTTCCATATTTCCAAAATGCAACAAAAAGAATAAGCCATCCTTTTCTGTGGATGATGTAATTACTTGCTAAAGCAGCATTTGAAAATATTACAATTAATACTCAAAGAAGCTGCTCTTACACGAAAAATTTGTCCAGATAAGTAAGATGATCAGGATCAGAACTAATGTGGCCAAAGTCATGTTCAGTCATCCCACCACTGTTGATAACAAGATGTTCACTGATCTCAAAAAAAAAAAAAAAAAAAAAAAGGAAAGCAAAAACAGTGCATTTAAGGGTTTAATACCTTCTTCTTATTCATTGTGTTTGTTTCTGTTTGAGGTATGTCTGATTACACTTGAAGGCAGATCAGAACAAATTCCTTTGCCATGATAAAAGTTAATAAGGATTTTGATTTACCTATTTTAGGGGAAAATGTCCAAAACAACATCATGGATTTGCCATGGATTATACAGACTAAACTCTTCAAATGTTAAATTCCATGAGGGATGCTAATCCTAAGAGAAACAGTAACAGCCTGTTTTGTTAAGGGAATACGATGAAACATGCTCCAGATTTGCCACATGCCCCCTTCCTTTTTTTTTTTTCCTGTTTTGTGTCTTCAATCATTCTGATGCCATATGACTGACTACCATGTGTTGTAACCTGTTGTCTCCTCAAAATTTGTCTGAAAACTCACTGTGGCCAGCTGTGTGGATTTAAGCACTACTAAAGCTTTTACCTGTATAAAATTGAAGGCAAGAGCTTAAAAAGCATAGAATTTGCACAAACTGTAAGTAAAATTCAGATGCATAAATTCAAAATTGCAATCTGATCTAATTTTCTACTAGTTTAAAAATGTCTGGATTGTATTTACATCTCCCATATGAAGAAATTAGCTAAGCATCTTAACTTCTGCTCCCAATACCCAATGCAATTTGAAAATCTCGGAGTCTAGTTTCTAGCTAACATTTGAACCAATTTAGAAGCAAGCATGTCTATACTTAAGGTATATTGACATTCAGATATTAGTTCAGATCAAGAAAAGTTACTTTCTCCATTGTCTCCACCTACCAAGGTTTGGCCTGCCATGATAGAGTAGTCTCACAGCATGTGAACCAATGTTTTTTGAGGGGATGAAATTAAATTGAAAGATTGAAAGGATGGCTCAGGAGGGAACATGGATCCATGAATTTGCATTTAGGGTGCACTCCTTGGAAGCAGTTCACAGAAGTATGATTTTTAAAATAATTTCTAGAGAAAAAAAGTCTTAGGAGCTGCTCCCAGAATTACTTTTGATCTGCAACCAATGCATCCAAGCCTATCAGCTGGGCTTGCACAGCCACAGTCCTTCTCATGCTTTTGGGTTTTAGCACTGTGAATCTTTCATTGCCCTCTGAGTCCTTCATTGCTTTCTACACAGTGTCATAGTCTCAGCAGGAGAGAAGGATTAGACCACCTGGCAGTGGTTACAGCACAGTCCATAAGCTCCTTGAAGAGGTTCCCTGGCTTAGTTTTTTGCAGAAGGACACCAGATTGTGTGTTGTCAGGTTGTTCCACAGTGCAAGCCAAAGCACAGTAAAGGGTGATGAGGACATTTGCTTTGAAGGTGCGCTCTTGGCCCAAATGGAGCCTTTAACACAGATGTACCTTGTAAAAATCCTCTTAAAAATGGGATTCGTTGCTTGGGCACCCCGAGGATGAAAACAGTATCAAACTTCAGCCCCTAGCATCCTGCTCAAATGTTTTACCCATTGCGCTCTGGCATCAAAAAGGATACAATAATCATTTCATGATGATTCTTGCTGATTTACTGGGCATCACTGACTCCTGTCTGCTGGTGGCAGTGCTTAATTGGCTACTTCTGCCTCTTGTGCCTGTTTTCCATCTCTCATACAAACACAGCAAATCCCCAGCAGTAGCATTTTACAGCTTAATCTTTTGGCCGAGAGCAGGTGAAACTCGCATATTCACTTCTCCACAGTTTAGCAGGCTGACATATTAAAAATAAAAAAACCCATCAACCCAGCCACAGAAATTTAAGCACCAAAATTACATTCCTGAAATAAATAAGTACAATACACCCAACTTTGCAAAAATAAATAAAATTAAACCAGATCACCATATGGGACTCTGTCAAGCTCTGTGCCTGTAGGTGTAGGCTAATCATCACAAACCACCTCTTTGTATCTGAATGTTTTTATTTTTAAAACATATAAAGGCAAAACTACAATAACAACAACAATAATAATACTAATAAAATGAATATCTCAGTATTTTTCACGCTCAGTGATTCCTATGCAGCAGATACATATGAACCCAAAATAATATGGGCAAGAGTGCATACACCCTCCTTCTGTCCACCCACACACACAAGGGCAATTATAGCCCAAATGACAAGATGAGTTTAAAAGATTTTTCTACCAGCTTTTGTGATTTTCATGGCAGAACATCTTCTAGTCTGAATATTAAGGGCCAGAAAAGATCCCCAATAATTAACACATATAGTCCATAATCTGTTAAAGCAGCAGCATATCTTTTAGACAGACTACTTTGGATAGAAAACTTTAAAGGATGGAGAATCTTGTATTTTTCTAGGTAAATTGGTACAGTGTTTTTTACTCTTGCTACTAAATTGCATATAATTTCTACTCTGAATTTGTCTAAATTCAATTTCCAGGCATTGGATTTCATTATCCTTATTTTACCAAATTAAAGAAGTCATTATAGGAAGTCTTCTCTCCACAGAGGTACTTCTGAAGGCCATGATCACATCACGTGTTAGACTAATTAACGACCCTGGGTCTCTTAATTCTCTCTAGACCTCAAATCAAGTTTGTAGCTCCTTCCTGAACTTTTCTAATCTTTCAGCGTCCAAAGCGTGGGTTGAATCAGACCTGCTCCCACCCCACAGGAGCCTCACCATGAGGATGCAGGACTGTCACGTCCCTATCCCTTCCTGGCAATCCTCAGCTCAAACATCCGAGGACTGTGTTCACTTTTGTGGCTCCAACACTGAATAGGAATTTGTATGCAAATTATTTGGCTCCTAGATGTCTGACTTTTTATTTAGCTATGCCAAAAGGCATTTTTTTTCTGATAATCCTGTATATTCGCTTTGTCCTCAGCAACACATAGCATTTTACCAGTTTTTGTGTAGTCTACTATGATTTCTGGTAAAGACATTTTATATTTTCTCCAGATCATGCTTAGGGTTACTGAAAAGTACTAATCTAAGGAGCTCAATAAATATATATGCAGAAACATTGAACACAATATATATAAACACAAAATATATTTGAACACAATGAAGCAATTTTTAAGTCATACAATGAAGACTGTCATTTTATTTGCTTTGTGAAACATACAAGATCAAACTATTTGGAGATGTTTAAAGTTGATGCAATACACTGTTATTAAACAGATTTCCAGTTTTAATTGAAAACAGAATCTAAATTGTTTGGCAATAATAAGTTCGCTACTCAAATGCATGTGAATTTGTGTGAGCTGTACTTCCACCCTGCGGGTTACCTCAAGGAACATTCCCAGGTAGTATGTACGCAGCTCAGTCTGTGCACCACACCATATAGCCAAGGCTGAGTCCTGACTAGTCTTTATTGCCAAATTTCTATCATTTTCCTGCAAATTTTTCTTCACCAGTGATCCTGAAATGTTTAAACACTTTTAATTCTCTGTCTGTGCCTGGATTTTCCTTGCAATGTTTATTTCACTGTTGTATTTTAACTTCCTGTACCCTTAATGAGGTATCCTGCAAATGTTATCAGGAAACCTAACTCCTGCACAAACAGCAAATGCAAAGCTTACAATGGACCCCACTTTGTGCTGGTTTTGACTAATTTTTCCAGCCCTAAATACGTTAAATATTTACTCCAAAATGATGGCTTAAGTGGATGAAAGGCCATTATTTAAAAATTGTTTTAGTCTGAAAGTGTTCCTGTAAATTTGTTTGATCCTAGCAGGAGTGCAGTTCGGTTCTCCTTTTGGAAGGGCAGTGTGCTAAAAGGGCCAGCAAGCGTATCTGGGTCTGGGTCACATCCCAGGTCCTGCATCAGTCCTTCCCTCAGGGTCTCGTTGCAGAAGTTGGGGCCGGAGATCAGGGACCCAGAAAGACCCAGCTGGATTTCAGTATTTATCTGAGGTTTGTTGAACAGGACATTTGGAAAGATTACTTTTTCCTTGTGAATGGAACATGGATTTTATCTGCAAATCTCAGAGAGAAAATGGTAGTGGAATCCGCAATGCTGCTTCCACAGTCATTTCTTGGAATATACTTGTGCTTTAAGAGCATTTAAGAGGGTACCTTGACTGGTAATTTAAGGATTCAGTTACTTCAACTATAAAGACAATGCATTTGAAAAATACATGTGACATTTTCTGTAGATTAATGAATATAATCACAAGGAACAAATTAAATGAAGAAGTCTTCCAGGGAGAGTAAATTCACTTTACAATCTGGAGAAAGGGTAATTTATATCTAAATATAGCTCTGCTAAGGATGAGCATCCATGAACCCACAGCTTTTTTTGTATTCTGCAAGAGAGTTTCCTCCCATTCAGATTTCTTTGAGTTTTTGTTTTTCCTTCACAGAATAGCAAACTGATAAAAAATATTACAAAGGGAGCTTTTAAGATTGTCAGGATGACAGGTTTCCTCCTTCACTATCGTGACCTGATTCATTCCTGGCTGAGAAATAAGCACTCTCAATCACACTTAACAGGTCTCCATGAGAGGGAAGGTACAATTGCTTTATCCAATACAATAAAAGTTAATTTGTGTCCTGGTCTTAGCTAATTAAGATTGTATACACTGAGGAAGTAGCTGAGTGTTCAGTCAGGGCAAACAGATTATTTTCTCATATTCCCAGCGCATAGCTGGAGGAATAACATGCTCAGATCTTATTCTGTACACACACATAGCCCAAATTTCAGGAGAGCTCTTTCTAATTGGGAAATGCTATCACTTCTTGATTCCTGACAAGTCCCGGGGCAGGCTGAAAGATCCCTCATGCAAAACCTTTTTATTTTCTTTTTTTTTTAACCAGTTAAAGATTTCTTCTCAGGTAGACTAGAAAAAAGTCTTGAGATCATTTGAAAATTTCCCAGACTAGGGACACAGTCTTATGTCCTAAGTCTTATTAGAAACATAAATCATTTTCTTTGACCCCAATGAAAGCAGCATCGTTAAATCCAGAGCAATCATTTTATGAGACAGAGCTACATCTCTCCAGAATACTTGCATAACAATCAACTGAAGCAAATTTTCAGTAATGTCAGGGCAGCAGAAATAGAGCTTCAGATTGTACCAAAGCCATTGTAGATAGGCTGATATGCTTATTTGTCACGTTTCTCTAACTAGCCCAACTGCTTCTGTTGAAGATATCTGAAACTGCGAAAACCCAATTGATTTTCAGAAAATAGTTATTCTTACAGCTGTAGCTCTAAGTGCTGTTTCACTAATAATATATCAATATAATATGATAAATATTAACTTAGTCCTGCAACAGTTACCAGAAAAGCACTCCTTATTTATTCAGCTGTGAAAATAAATTCAGATAGTCCCTTGATAATTGTTACAAATATAAGGTTACGTTAATGATATCTATTGAGGATGAGCTACAAAAATGAAGTTTACTTGGGAATGTTTCCAGGAACATATATAATTGCAGATTTCAGAAAACATTTTATTTTAACACATGACTTCTATGATATTATCATCAGTCTTGTGATGCTTTTTAATAGTCCCTTTAGAAAGCTGATAGGCCTAATCAAAGCTTGCATAATTTCTGTTTATCATTTAGGAAAGTTAGCAAGTCTCCACCAAAGGAAAACATCTCTAGCAAACAGTACACCTCAGCTCATAACTGAAAGATGTGGGCTGGTTCTCTGATGCAATTACTAACATTAGTGGTAACTAGAAAGTTATTCGTATCCTTAAACAAATATATAAAGTCTTCAGTTTTATATTTATAAAAATTTCATCTGGTTTTACAGCAATACTAAAAGTACTATTACTAAAGTAATTTATTTATGAATTAGTAATTATTATTCCTACTAACAATGCAGCTAGTAACTACTGAAGCATTTTTGCACTTTGATGAGATGAGGCAACCAAAAATATGAATGTATCACTGACAGTTTTCCTTTTCCTGTAAAATTCAAATTTTGTTAAATCAAACTAGATTTGACTATGTGAAGTTTGGAGATTTACAAAATTCTCAAGGAAATATACATATTTCTGAATATGAAATATGCAGGAATGAGGGTTCTCACCAGCAGATACAATCATCTGTCTCACTGGCAAGAACATTGGTTAAAAATAAAGTCTTTGCTTAATGGCTCCATCCAGCTGGTGCAGGTCCAGAGGGAATCCCACACGGGGACAGCTACAGACCTGTACTCTCCTACCCAAATGTGACCAGACACTCGAGCTGGTGTAGTGGCAGCTTTCTGGTTTTGTCACTGTTTGCCATTTTTACAGAATG
Source organism: Butorides virescens (assembly GCA_017310255.1). NCBI lineage: Eukaryota > Metazoa > Chordata > Aves > Pelecaniformes > Ardeidae > Butorides > Butorides virescens. The sequence continues at coordinate 126,983 of JADKXX010009874.1, forward strand.
GTGGACTTTCTCTTTTGCTTATTGTTATGAAAATTACTCCTTAGAAATGCTTTTGTTATATTCAACTGACGCTAGTTTTATAGAGCTAAAAGTGCTTTTTTCCATTAAATGCAAAGCCTGTACCCCTCTTGACCCATGCCTACTATTGCTCTCACTATCACAACTTCCAATACTATATGGAATTCACGCAGTCTACAGTTTGCCTAGATTTCTTTCCTGAATCTTATCATCCATAAGGAGATAACCAAGCCCACTAGTATATGCCAGTACAGATTATTTTATTCTGTTAATTGTATCAAAATGCTTTTAAGATTAATATGCAGATGAATATTTACTGAATTTAGTTCCAGCATCTTAAACAAATACATGCATCCAAAGCATTTTGGTGAGTGAAGGAGTATAACCAAACAAATGTTATATGTGCAGTAGTGAGAGAGTGTTTCATGTGCACTCACTTTTTTTCCTAAAACAGATTTAGTTTGAATTGTTATTTATATTGAGATTTTATTACAGACTAGATTGTTGAGGTACTGTGGAAAACAAGGCTGAACAGAGTTAGAAGCAAGGCACAGGACTATCCAGCTTCTCGTGGGGTGTGGAGGCCTCAGAGTGTTTTCTTAATCATAAAATCTTTAAACTACAGCAGAACTTCACTGAACTCCAAGCTATAACTAAAACCACTTCTTCTAAATAATACGCATCTGATTTTAACAAAAGCAAGAATGAAGAAGACATTTTTTCTCGTTAGTACAGAAAAAAAGATGGGTTTGTGTTTAGGATGGAGTAGTGAAATAGGACATAGTCTCCTTGGTACGACATTCTAATGCATCAGTTTTGCTAATGTAAAGGCTACTATCAAAACCATCATGTTTGAAAGTAACTGTGCAATCAGGGAGAAAATAACTGTGTGATAAATTAATATTTGTCCCTACAATCATGCCCATTGTGAATTCCAGTGTGTTCACAGGAAATCATGCAATATCTTTGTCTGTCCCTTGGAGTGTAAAATTAGCATAATACCTGTTGATCCACCTGGCAGGTGGATCTGAGACACACACAGATCCCTGGAAAGAAGATGCTTCAAAAAAATCCAGGTAAGTTATCCCCAGCCTTAATTGCTGTCTGGATGATGTGCATGCCCCTGCCTGACTCATCAGACCAACCAGACTCCACTCACCATACCTTTGACATTGGGCTTGTACCACCACCTTAGCTATGACTTTTTCTGGGATTATTTTTTTTTTCTGCTATTTCTCACTGTTGTTATTTCTTGGAGGCAGCCATGAATTTTGCATTGTGTTACTACTAAAAGTTACTACCTGATTATTTTAAAATCTAGTTTTTCAATGGAGTTTGAAAATTTATTGAGAAGAAGAGGAATGACATTTGATGGGGTTATGTTGTTTTTGTGTCCTACAAATGTATAAAAAAGGTAGGGAAAGCATTGTCTTACTGAGTGTGTCAGTTTAAAATACGATCTTAAAATATAGTACAACTGGAGATTAATCGCTAACTAGAACTTATATTTTTTTAAAAAATATTACTTCTCAGATACTTCAGGATAATTTAGATAAATTGTCCTTGGCAATGCCAAGTATATATTTGTACATCATAAACTCCTAACCAGAATAGGATTAACAAAAATTCCCTTATTAGCTCAAGATGTAAACAGATCAGCCAAGTGAGACTTGAACCACTAAAGATGTTTAAAAAAAGAGATGTTCATCGTGGGATATGTAGCTCATACTCAAAAGATACATAGGACTCAAGGCTTCCAATACAATGTCCTGGATCACTAAATTTGCTTATAAGGAATTGATAGGGGCCTGCCCAAAATAAGGTGGTCTGCCTTGAGCTGATAAATTCCCTTCCAACCCCCCAGTTAATTTTTCTGAATACATGGCTTAATCATCAAGGGACTTGATTCTACATTTGAGCCAGACAAATGGCTTCCTAGTTTTGTGATTTGGCTGCCTGTCTTGAACTTTAGCTTTTGCAATGATGGTCTTTGAACTGTAGTTTAGCAGTATGGTCTAAACAGTGTAAACTGTCATGGTCAAGCATCACCAGAGTTTCCCAGCAGGGTTGCAAGGTCTCATGGTTCCCAAGCCAAACTTACATTTTCTTTCCTATTTTTTTTTTCCTCAGATCAAAAAATTAATGGTACTGTAGAAATAAAGAGCTGGCTTCTTAATTTAGCACTATCTTACTTAGCAATTTTAGAAGCTTTACTGGAATAGGAAGGATACAAAACAGTCACTGGTTGGAACTAATATTTTTCTTCTCTTGTGATCAAATGGTCAGATTGGGTGGTGCGTTGATCCTGGACAGTGGTCTGGCTTTCCCCATGCCACCCTCCCAGCACCTGTATTTCAGAGAATTCTGTAAGACTGGGACAATTTCACTATACGCCCTATTAAGTGCAGCGTTGGTAAAATACAGTTGCAGCACTGGTATACTATAACTCCATATATGGTCTGCGTATAATGTATACAGCATGCATATATATATGTGTGTGCTTGTGAGTGTGTGTGTGCACCTGTGTAGAGAACAGCTGTATATAACTGTACTGTGCTCCCCAGCACAATTTGTGCACAAACATTATCTGTTCAGCTGTGTCTGTCTGTACAACAGACACTCTCTGAGCACAAATTAAGTTACCCTGACTCTGAAAAGCAATTTATTGGTCCAGTCCCTCACAGATTTCCTTTTCACTCAATATTTACCTACTGTTAGCAAACCGTGGAGCTTTAAAGGGAAAATTTAATAATTGCTGTTCTTATTGGGTACTGTGTATCTGGAAGACCTAGACCTTTAAAAGCATCTGAACTTGTAAGAGAACTCATATTCTTCAGAGAAAAAAAAAAAAAAGGCAAAAAAAGAAAGAGAGAAAGCTGTCGCTTGCTTCTTTGGGGAGATCAGGAGAGCTAGACTTAAATCCTTATTTTTTCTGAGCCAAATCAGAGAAATGAATTTAAGTATAATCCCAATTCTTCACCATCAGGCTGTGAGCCATTTATTCTCCACACTTCATAAAAAAAAGGACCTGCTTCAGTCTCTGGACAAAACATAAAAAAGTGCTGAAATCTCAGAAATATTTCCAGCTGTAGTTCTTTGAGATGTATAACTACTATTGGCATTTTTATTTGGAAGAAGTATTCTTCAAAAGAAGAACATATTCTTCAAATGAACAATGCCCTGATTTATTATGATGACCTATTTATGAAGTTTTTGTTACACCAGGAAGGTTCCTGCTTTTCTGTTTGCTTTTAAAATGAAGCTAATACACTTTTGATAGTTTTTGTGTTGTCCTAGTGAGGCATATTAACCATGGTTTGGGAGAAGAGTCTCGCTTTTTCTGTGTACAGCTTCCTTTTTCCTCCTCTCCCCCAGGTCCAGGTGTAATTTTTTTTTCAGCATTTCTTAGTTTTTTTCCTGTTCTTTCTTGATTTGTATTCTAACAAGGGCAAGTCAGACAAGTGGTTAGAGCTTCTAATCTTTGCCTCATATGTGTGACAGGTTAGATTTGGGCCCTGGTCTTGCAATTGGATCTGACAGCCTGCACGCCCCTCTGCAGGGACTCTCTTGGGCTTGGTGCAGTCAGTGTTGAGCTGTTCACACTGCCTGCTCTATTACTTGTGAGAAACCTTTGGCCTCCCTCTCTCTAGCTTGCTTTGTTTTCATGCCAGCAAAACAAACAATAACAACCTTCTTTTCCCTTTTCTTCATTGCTTTATTGTATTATCACTGCCTTTGTAATATCAGGTGAGCGATATTGGCAGCTGTCTTTCCACAAATGCTTCCCACAGCCAAATGCTGCCCCAGGACATATAGTATTCAAATTGCCAGGACTCATCGCTCTCACACCAAATATGAGGACCTCTGTTAAGACCAATATAACTTATTAATAAAAGAGACCAGTCATTAATGATAAATGGCTCCAAGTGTACATTAAACATTGTATAACCATACAGAGAGATATGCAGGGGTTTGTGACCTCAAATACTCAGATGCATTCAACTTAATATTTGCAGTGATTTACATTCTTCCACAATAGCAGTAATACAGGGAAGTTTATTTTGTCATGCTCAGATTTCATAAAATAACATCTTCAAGTATAACTTCCCCATCCTCAGTAAAACAAGCAAGCTTTTGTGTGTTCCAGTACTACACAGAATGCAGGTCCTGAAGAGCATCTTAAGTATATTGAGAGGAATAAATGATTATATGGTGTTAATATGATTTAATACAGGATACAGCAAAACATATAAGGCAGCATTTCCCAGAATTTCTTCAGTGAATTCAGAGTCGCCAGAGGAGATGCTTACTATGAAAATTATACTATAGCCTTTGGCAAATGGTGAAAATAAATTATGTGAGTTAACAAAAAACTGGGAGCAGAGTGTGTTTGATGGATTCAGAACAGGAGTTGAAATTAAAGAATGACATATAGACAGAAAGAAAGATTTCAGAGTGCCTGGAAATCAAAAGCTCATATTTAAAGTAATAGACTGATAGGTAGGAATTTTATTCCCAGTTCTGCCCTTGACTTGCAACACAACCTTGAGTTAGTCTCTTGACTTCTCTGTCAGGTTTGGCATAATGCTGTGCTGGTTTTCTTGCACAAAATGCCCATAAAAAAAGATTCCTTCCATTGAATTTTTTTTCGTTAGAAACAATCAAACACTGAACCACCAAACATTTTAAGTAAAAAAAATACTGAAAACTTACAAAAAGTTTAAAATTCAAAATGGAATTCTTCATTTGCATTTCCCATCAAGAATTTTCAAGGAATATTTTCAAGGAATGCAAGCACTTCCTGGAAAAATATTTGTCAAGAAACACATTTTCCCATGAAAATTAAGTTTCAGTAGAAAAACACAGCAAATTAGGCCAACCAACATCATTACATGCCTGCTCAAATATATATCGTGAAACAAGGTTTTTCGGTGCCCAGATGGATATGGCTTTCAGCTGACTAGGTCGGCTGAATGACACAGACCTAGCAGTTTTTCAGTGTGTGACATGCTTCCTTCTGAGGGTCCCCTCCATCTCTCTGCAGTCTCTTCTCAGAAGCATGGCATACCCTCTGTGGCATCCATGAGGTACCTTCTAAGAATATAACAGTGCTAAGACAATTTCCTCTTAGCAACAAGTCAACCCATGATTTCTTCAACAACATACATTTATCCTAATCCCTTTGCTTTTAGTTAGTCCAAATGATTGTTCATTGCTTTCTCACACAGCTCCTACCACCTCATGTATAAACTAGCAAGGTAGTGACAGAGTATGTCTACTCAGCTGACAAGAAGATGGAATTATTTCTGTGTTCGTTCAGACTGTAGTACATATAATGACATACATCTGATAGGGATGTATTGAACACTCCACAGTATTCATAAGGTTCATTGGCACAGCTTGGAACAAAATGCATACAAGGCATACATAGACAGTAGATCTCCAGAGCCTAAGACGAGCCCTTTACCATAAAGAACAAAAAACTGGCTAAGATGTCAGAGTTGTAGGATAAGTAAGGAGGAAAGGCTGGTGAACAGGATTAGCTTTGTCCAACACACAGTTCACAGGATCTCCAAAGAGTCTCTCTAAAATGCCTTTCTTACTCCCTCATTTCCTGACAAAGCCAACGAAATGTTACTAACTTCTCAGTTTCATCATACGTTTGGTTCCCCTTCAAAGCTAAGTCCTTGGTTCTTTTACTTTCTGGCTTCCTGGAAATTCACATGGCAATGAGTTTCATTTTATTAATGCAGGACTGTTTTTTGGTGCTAGTTGTTCACACATCCCTCATGAGGAGACCCACAGTTTTCAAACAGCTGGTTTGGCTTTGACCGAGACAAAATTGCAGTTTCCTTAATATCTTCTTGGCTTCACCGAGACTGATGTTAGTTCTTGGGAAAGAGAAGATAGATAGGGAGTGTTCCCAGCCTTCACTCTGCTTTTACACCCTTGGTACATAAATAACATAAATAAAACATGGACAGTAATTTATAATACCTCTGAAGTCATTCTGCTTGTGGTCTCACTGCACTCATTATTGCTTCTACTGGATCCGACCTAGATAAACTCTTACTTCGCAGTCACAGCTACACCTTTCTCATGCAGAGGAAATCTTAGGTAGCAGTGAGCTTAATTCCTGCCTGCCTTGTATAGTCATGTACAGGTAAGTAGATATGAATTGTTGCTTTTCTGATGTAGTATTTTGCACTTTGCGAAGATATAAACAGAAGAAAGCACAAAGCAGTGAAGAAAGATTAAATCACTGGAGAAATGATATATCTTTAACAGTTCTATGTAAATTATGTAAATTAACTAATTTAGAGCAATTATATTTATTAGAAATAGCACAGGTTTATGCTGATATCTTCTTAAATATTTTTTCTTTATTTGTCATCAAATATTACCCTTGATTACTGGGTAATAAACTTCTAAAGCAATTCTTGAAAGGGCACAAGCCCAGTCAAGCATCTATGACTCCACAGATTATCTCTGCTAATTGAAATAGTACATCTCCTCCCCAAGTTGCTACTTTAAAAACCCTGCATGACAAATAGATCAAGAGCTCCATATTCTGTGGTATACAAACGAAATGAATCATGCATTCTTAAAAAAAAAAGTTTATTATAAAGATGACTAGCCTTTCAGTTAAGCTTTTTCTGAACAATCTTGATGGTTTCAGAATATTACTTGCCTATTTCTATGCACAACAGGTTAGGGTTTGGCATAGTTTAGATGAAATTCAGTATTATCATTATTGTAGTTATGATGATGCATAGTAGTTAAGTCATTAGTTAGATAATAGAAAAAATAGACTTTTTAGACAAAGGCATTATTTAAAAGAGAAAAATACTTTTACATACATGCAATTGGATACTCAAGTTATTTGAACACATAAGAATTTTTCAGCAGAAGGAGACTAGCCCTGAAATGGATGATACTGAGTTTTCAAAAGCAGCCCTTCATAGTGCTTCTTAACTTGTTAGCAATACTGTACATCTCATTTCAACACTGGATGCCTTCCTTATGAGTTTTAAACAGATGCCAGTAGAAAGAGTGATCTGGAGGCTTTCTTAGTACCTATTTACAGGTAGTCATGTAATAGCTGTCCAAGAATCTTAAGTGCTGCTATGATATCTCTGAACTTGCTTGACTGCTAACCAACAAATGTGCTCCAGCATCACCTCCCTGGCCCATGCCCAGCACTGACAGGACTGAATGACAGCATGTGAATTCCTGGCCCCACAAGCTCTTGCACATATAACGATCCCTTGGTATAAACAGATAAGAAAAATTATGCTATTTTTCAAGGCCAGACTCAAGGAGGGTTTGGGGTTGTTTGTTTTAATTTGGTTTGGTTTTTTCCTGTATCTGTCTATCTATCCATCCAGCCATCCCTTTTGGTATACTATAAAGTTAAGAAATAGAAGGCAAGCACTCCTGATGACCTTTCTGACTCTTATTTCTGTTCTGAGCACAGAGCTAAATCCTAAGATTCAGTCTATCATTACTTATACTTCTCTTTCATTTCAGGAAGAGACTGTAAAGTAGCATTTCTGAAAAAAAGTAAAGAACTGCTTTATGATACATTCTTTGTCCCATATTAGACACTCTTTCACCCATTTAAAAATGTTTAACATATGTAATATGGCTTTCTACAGGGTTCTGGAATAGTAAGTCAGGACCAAAAACCAAGAATATTTTCCCAATAAAGTCAGAGAAATGTCTACTCTCATAATGTGATGGGTAATGCTGAACAGCAGCTGGATACATGTCTAAAAATTACTATATGCCTTAAAAATATAATATAGTAAATAAAAAACAGTGTAACAAGGAAGGACATGAGATAAGCAATTTACAAAATTTATGAGTGTGCAAATCATAGGTGAGAAGGAAAATACATGTAAAAAACTTTTACATTTAAACTTAGTATTGTTCTCTCCAAATAATATAAAAAATATGAGCAATTTCTGAGTGAAGAAAACCTTACCTAAGTGCAGAGGCTAAATTTCAAGGGTTTGGAGGTATGCGCAGATGGAAAACCTCGGTGTGAATATAGCTTCAAGGCCAGAAAAACACCATATTGGAATAAACATTTTGTTGCTTCTAACATAAACCTAATCTTTTTACAGTAAATAAATCCCTGTCTTTAATACAAAAAGATACCTATATTTATATAAAGATAAGATCCTTAAACTACCTTTGTGGTTTCTATCCTGGCTCATTTATTACTTCTGAAACATTTCACATTTGATGTTTCCCTATCATGTCATTTCCTATTACCATAACTAAAATGAAGTCAAATGTATATTGCCTGTAATGATTTCCCATATTTGCTAAGCTTTTCCTTATTTTATTTTCTTGCTGAAGGATATTTCAGACTATTGTTATATAATCTTCTACCAGTTAACACCTATAGGCTGGCCAAATGAATGAACATTAAACAAAAGGGTAGTGGCATAAGTATGGCAGGAACAAATGCCGTGAGTGCAGCCTGCCCTGAACATCTGCTCGGGAAGCTCTGCACTAAGACAGTTCATATAAAAATGCTGCCCTTCACAGGCTCATCCTTTTGTAGTTGCTTCCTTTATGTTGTCTATGGTGTTTGCACCTTGATCTCTAGCAGGCTTACAGTTTTTCAGAAGTACTTCCACAGACCTGTGGAACTGCACAGTGTGCAATGTACAGCACTAATATATCACTCTCAAATCGTATTGATTTGGGTGTGTTTTCATGGTCTAACTTGTACTGAGAGAAGTTCTTTGGATGTGCTACAAAGTCAGAGGTTTTCCAGTCATTGTCATTCAAGTGAATACACAATGTTCTTGCTGTGCCAAAAGATAACACACTGTGTTGCACTAAATCATAAAGTTTGCACTTACAGTTAAGGCTGGAATATTGCAGTGGCAAAACTAAAGTCTACAAGGTACAGCGTTCTTGAAAAAAATATTTCTACAGAGTGTAAAATTTCATTAGTCCTGCTACTACCTCAGGATCCAGGATTTGCTTTCCTGAAGGCTTCATCAAATGCTTCCAAAAGGGTCAATGTTTCCTTTTTAATAAAGATCCTGAACACAGTAGAGAAGGAGGTTAATCAGAGCAGTTAATCCAGTAACTCCACGTTTTGTCTTTTTCTGTTAGGATTCTATTAGGATCAGCAGTCACTGTCTACTAACATGTAAATTTGGAGCAGTTAATTTCCTACTCTTTAACTGACCATAATCTCTATGAACATATGCATGCTTATCAGTATAAATATGTACATTTTAGGCCTTGGCTTCGCACAACAATGAAATCAAATATTTACACATTATACACAATAGAATCCTCCATTTGTTAGTGTGATTCATGTTTAACACTAGTGTGTAATAAATTCATGTCAGTGTTAGCATAACCATTTGCTTATACTTTTAAAATGCAGAGGGTTAAAAAAAAAAAAAAAAGGAAAACCATCACTCTGCTCTTGTAGGTGTATATTACCTTGCTAATAAATCATCTCTAGAAAGAGTTGTGTGCCCAAATTTGAGAAGAGGCCACCATGAGCAAAAGTGAAGTATACGGGAAGGTGGAAGTTAGATCAGTCACAATCATAACATGCAGAATAACTAAAAAAATCTGAGAGAACATGCTGGTTTCATTTGGATTTTGTACTAGAAACTCTGCTGCACTCTCTACCTGAATCTTATTCTGTGTTAGTGCAAAGTACTTTTCAAATTTATGAGTTTCTCCATCAGTTATCCTACCAGAATAACTGATTCAACCAGGATCACTAGAGAGGAGCCTGGAGGTGACACCCCAATACTGGAGGTGAAACTGATAGCCCAGCTCAAGTGCATCGACACTAACGCACACAGCATGGGCAACAAACATGAGGAGCTGGAAGCCATTGTATGGCAGGATGGCTATGATGTAGTCGCCACCACAGAAATGTGGTGGGATGCCTCTCATGACTGGAGTGTTGCAATGGATGGCTATGAGCCAGGGACAGGCAAGGAAGGAGAGGCGGTGGTGTGGCTCTGTGTGTTAGGTAGTGTTTTGATTGTAGAGAGCTCGACGCTTGTGATGAGGCGGAGTGCTTATGGGTGAGGATGAGAGGGAAGGCCAACAAGAAGGATATCCTGTTATAGATCACCCGACCAGGATGAGGAGGTCGACGAAATATTCTCAATCACAAGCTCTTGTTCTCGTGCGGGACTTCAACTTACCAAAAATCTGCTGGAAATACAACACAGCAGAAAGGAAACAGTCTAGGAGGTTCCTGCAGTGTGTGGAAGAGAACTTCCTGACACAGCTGGTAAGGGAGCCTACCAGGGGAGGTGCCCTGCTTGACCTCGTGTTTACTAACAGAGAAGGACTGGTGGGAGAGATGGTGATTGGAGGTCGTCTTGGCCTTAGCAACCATGAAATGGTAGAGTTTTCAATTCTTGGTGAGGTAAGGCAGGGGGATCAGCAAAACCACCACCACGGACTTCCATAGGGCAGACTTCAGCTTGTTCAGAATGCTGGTTGGGGGAGTCCCTTGGGAGATAGTCCTGAAGGGCAAAGGGGTCCAGGAAGGTTAGGCATTCTTCAAGGAAGAGGTCTTAAAGTTAGAGGAGTGGGCTGTCCCCATGTGCCATAATACGAATCGGTGGGGAAGACGACCGGCCTGGCTGGACAGGGATCTTTTACTGAGACTCAGGAAGAAAAGGAGAGCTTACCAGCTTTGGAAGAAGGGGCAGGCAACCCAAGAAGAGTACAGGGATCTTGTCAGGTCATGCAGAGAGGAAATTAGAAAGGCAAAAGCCCAACTAGAACTCAACCTGGCCACTGTTGTAAGGGATAATAAGAAAAGTTTTAATAAATATGTTAACAGCAAAAAGAGAGCCAAGGAGAACCTCCATCCTCTAGTGGATGCAAGGGGGAACATTGCCACTAAAGACGAGGAAAAGGCTGAGATACTCAACGCCTTCTTTGCCTCGGTCTTTAATGGCCCGACAAGTTATCCCCAGGGTACCCAGCCTCCCGAGCTGGAAGATGGGGACGATGAGTGGAATAAACCCCCCATAATCCAGGAGGAAGCAGTTTTCGACCTACTATGCCACCTGGATGTCCACAAGTCTATGGGGCCGGATGGGATCCACCTAAGAGTGCTGAAGTAGCTGGCAGAGGAGCTTGCCAAGCCACTCTCCATCATTTATCAGCAGTCCTGGATAACAGGGGAGGTCCCAGATGACGGGAGGTTGGCAAATGTGACGCCTATCTTCAAGAAGGGACGGAAGGAGGATCTGGGGAACTACAGACCAGTCAGCCTGACCTCAGTACCGGGGAAGATTATGGAGCGGTTCATCTTGTTCTCACCAGGCATATGGAGGACAATCAGGGGATCAGGCCCAGTCAGCATGGGTTCATGAAAAGCAGGTCCTGCCTGACCAACCTGATTTCCTTCTATGACCAGGTGACCCACCTGGTAGATGAGGAAAAGGCTGTGGATGTTGTCTACCTGGACTTCAGCAAAGCCTTTGACACAGTCTCCCATAGCATTCTCCTGGAGAAGCTGGCAGTTCATGGCCTAGACGGGCGTACTCTTCGCTGGGTAAAAAACTGGCTGGATGGCCGAGCCCAGAGAGTTGTGGTCAACAGAGTTAAATCCAGTTAGCGGCCGGTCACAAGCAGTGTCCCCCAGGGCTCAGTTCTAGGGCCGGTCTTGTTTAATATCTTTATCAACGACCTGGATGAGGGGATTGGGTGTACTCTCAGTAAGTTTGTAGATGACACCAAACTGGGTGGGAGTGTTGATCTGCTTGAGGGAAGGAGGGCTCTGCAAAGGAACCTGGACAGGTTGGATCGATGGGCCGAGGCCAACTGTATGAGGTTCAACAAGGCCAAGTGCTGGGTCCTGCACTTTGGTCACAACAACCCCATGTAACACTATAGGCTTGGGGAAAAGTGGCTGGAAAGCTGCCCGGCGGAAAAAGACCTGAGGGTACTGGTTGACAGCTGGCTGAATATGAGCCAGCAGTGTGCCCAGGTGGCCAAGAAAGCCAATGGCATCCTGGCTTGTATCAGGAATAGTGTGGCCAGCAGGAGTAGGAAAGTGATTGTGCCCCTGTACTTGGCACTGGTGAGGCTGCACCTGGAATACTGTATTTAGTTTCAGGCCCCTCACTACAAGAAAGATGCTGCATTGCTGGAACATGTCCAGAGGAGAGCAACAAAGCTGGTGAGGGGTCTGGAGCACAAATCTTATGAGGAGAGGTTGAGGGAGCTGGGGTTGTTTAGTCTGGAGAAGAGGAGGCTGAGGGGAGACCCTCTACAACTACCTGAAAGGAGGCTGTAACGAGGTGGGGTTTGGCCTCTTCTCCCTGGTAATGGGTGATAGGACGAGGGGAAATGGTCTGAAGTTGCGCCAGGGCAGGTTTAGGTTAGACATTAGGAAAAATTTCTTCACAAAAAGGATTGTCAGGCGCTGGAATGGGCTGCCCAGGGAAGTGGTCGAGTCCCCATCCCTAGAGGTATTTAAAAGACGGGTAGACGAGGTGCTTAGGGACACAGTTTAGTGGAGGGATGGCAGTGCTAGGTTAACAGTTGGACTTGATTATCTTAAAGGTAACCTAAACAATTCTATTCTATCAATCCAACTGATTAAAATATCTGCTGGAATGCCCCAGAAAAATATACTCTTTTATGGGCATGCCTTTTGCATATGGATATGAATATGAACATAGGAAAAGTATGAAAAATCCATGAGACTCTGAAGCAGATAATTACCCTCTTATTGAAGGCTGTTTAAAAAAAAAACAACTTGATTTGTGAACCTTTCGACTGTATAATTCCCATAAAATTAATTATGCTGCACATTCCGAAGAGTGGAACTTCAGCACTTCAAGCTTCTTCACACTGCCTTTTTCATTCAGAGCCCTCAAAATAGATCACAAATATTAATTTATTACAAACCAGGTTCTCATGAAAAAAAAAATAGTCTCCTTGCCCCTGCTTCTTTCCCTCTTACCTTTCAAAAGACTGCTGTTTCTCCTGGCAGTCCCAGCCCAGAAGCAAGCATTTTTCAGGGGCCCTTGGAAACACCTTCAGCCATACAGATGAACCTTTCCCTATGGATAATTTCCATTGGAATGTAAAGATCCTAGGGAAGCCACCAAATCCTTTTCCTACACTGCTGAACTGCAGAGGTGGCACCTAACTGTACCTCAGGGGACTTCTAGGGGAATTTGTTAAGACTCCTGATGATAAAGGCCAATCATTATTGTCTTTATTTTTTTCAGATCTCAACAGGACTGTACTAACTGCTCTCTAGTCTGCAGCATGACATGCTCTATTGAAGTGATAAGGCACAGAAATACACATTTTTCTGTATTGAGTGAATTGGAAAATCATGTGTTTTTAATTAGCTGTAAAAGGACACTACAGCAGCTGGTACTACAAAGCATATGAAAACATTTGCCTTGCTTTGGCTTTGCACTTGGAGAATCAAACAGCTAAGTGCCTGCTTTTCTGCAGCGAGTGATGAATGTGAATTATGTGGACTGGAGAAGGCATGGGGTTTTAAACACAGGCTCTTCCCATCTCACTTTGGTGCTGCTGGGTGGCTGCTAATTTATTCTTGCTCTGTTGCCTGTTTCTGGATCATTACTGAAACTGTGTAAGTCATAGACTCCCTGAAATGTTTTACAACATTTCTAGAATAACAGGCAGCTGGTGTACAGCAAGAGCACACCATACAGGCTCCAGTCCCCCTTGCACTCGCTCGTATGCTCCTGGGCAGGCAAGGGAAAAACACAGAAGCCTGCAGAAAATCTCTGGGGGGAAAAAAGATTTCCCCAGAGTGGGATTTCTGTAAACTGCTCTGCTCTGAAAGAAAGAGAGCAGGAATTGCAGGTGGCCAGGTGGCACAGTTCCCTCCCCAGAGTCTCTGCTTTGGCTTCTGTGATGGAGAAGCTAAGAAGCTGTGCCAAATGTGCTCAGTTAATATTTCTTGAAGCTGGATGAATTTGCCTCACGTGCCCCGTGGTACTCATTTTAGGATGGCACAAACTTCCTCTCAGGCTTCAGCTTCCCAGCCATCAGCAATAGCCTCACTCAGATGAAAGGGATGCTGCACAACAGTGTTGAAGATTGGAATGGGCAAGCAGTGAACATTAACAGCAAATTAATATTTTCTGTCTTTTGCCACAGTTTGGCCTCAGCCTTTGAAAGTATATACAAGCAACTTTCCCATCATCCTCTACTTAATTCATGGATACATGGACTAAACCAGGCTTGAACTTTTCCGTGTTGTTTTCCCCTCCTCACTATCACTCTCAGATTCTCATCTATTTGAAACTGGTAACATTTACTAAAGTTTGAGTTCCCTTCAGCATCCACCATCACCACTCCCAGTTAGCACTACTATGCTATTATGATTCCATGGAAATGGAAGATATATGTAAATGCTAAATAGTCAGTATTATTTATTGGTATGAAAATTATACACCCTTCCAGGGCTGTGCATATCAACCTTGAGGCTCTAGAAATGAGTCACATTTTTAATCATACGCATATAGTTTCATGTAGCATGTTCTGGGTACTTATGGTGAAGGGTTTCCATGTTTTGATAACTAGTCTGCTGTTACTACAGAACACTTTGCCAAAGTGCTGAAATCCTGGCCAAAATTGCAGCCGCATAACCACAGACTGTCTCACCAAAGTAATTATAGATGCTTACTTTGGTACACCTTCCAGACTGATTCCTCTAAGGCTTTTTCTCCTCCTCCCAATTTCTGTGCAAGGCACTACACTTTCAAAACACTCCTATGGGTTTTTTCATTGTTCTAACAAACATAACAGAAGGTGAATTATTTACCATAAGGGGTAGCAAACACATACTCTTTGAAAAATTTCCAGGTCAATGATCAAAAAATATTACCCGCATCCTAAAGATGGAGTTGCATGAATTGGCACGGTGCTGATTTGTCTTGTTACAATGTGAAGAAGTATCTTTTCCAGCTCATTTGATACTCCATTGAAGAATTTCCTCAGTGTATTCTCTATATGAGAACTGGACTCAATCAATTTCCACTAGTGAGAAAGCTCTCTGGGAAAAAAAAAAAAGTTTTAACTCATCATAGCAGAAACACCATTTCATTTTTTTAAACCTGTCAAAACCTGTCAAAAATGAAATTCCTGTTGGTTTAAGCAGAATAAGTAACTCAGGTGGGGAGATACTAAGGATAGGTAAATGGGTATTTGTCTCTACTCATAGACTATTAACTTTTGGTCCCCCAAAACTACTGAACTTCATTCTTCCATGCGTTTTCCTGTTTTGGAACCAATATTTGGCATCAAATAAGCCAGTGAATGTGCTGGCTTTTCCCTATATTTATACATACAAAACACCATAGGTGCCTGTCCATATAGATCTCTCAGCAGCACTTGCTAATTCACCTGTAGAGGTATGGTGGGTTGCCCTTGGCCAGCTGCCAGACACCCACCTGGCTGCTCTCTCAATCCCCTGCCTCAACAGGAAAGGAGGATAGAAAAAAAAGAAAGAAAAGCTTGCAGGTCAGGACAAAGAGATCACTCGCCAGTCACCCTCATGGGCAAAGCAGACTTGACTTGGCAAAAATTTATTTAATTTATTGCTAATTAAGAACAGAGTTGGATGGTGAGAAATAAAGACAAAGACTAAAACACCTTCCCCACACCTTTCACCCTTTTTTTTCCCAGGCTCAACTTCACTCCTTCATTTCCAGCTCCTCCACCTTCCCCCCCAGTCCTGGGCAGCTCAGGAGGACAGTGACAGGGGCTGTGGCCAGTCCGTGGCAGCTCCTCTCTGCTGCTCCTTCCTCCTCACACCGCTCCCTACTCTAGCATGGGACCTCTGTGGGCTGCCGTCCTTCAGGATGAACCTGCTCCAACCTGGGCTCTCCATGGGCTGCAGTTTCTTCAGGACATGTCCACCTGCTGCAATGTCACCCTTCCCAGGGGCTGCAGGGGAAACCCTGCTCTGGTGCCTGGAGCACCTCCTCCCCCTCCTGCTGTCACCTTGCTGTTCACACTGTTGTTTCTCACAGCTCTTAGAGATTTTAAAGTGGTTTTGCCTTTCTGAAACACTCTGTCCTGGTTTCAGCTGGGATAGAGTTAATTTTCTTCCTAGTAGCTGGCATAGGGCTGTGGTTTGGATATAGGATGAGAAGAATGTTGATAACACCCTGATGTTTTAGTTGTTGCTCAGCAGTGCTTACACAGAGTCAAGGACTTTTCAGCTTCTCATACTGGCCTGCCAGTGGGGAGGCTGGAAGTGCATAAGAATCTGGGAGGGGACACAACCAGAACAACTGACCCAAACTGGCCAACAGAATACTCCATACCATATGATGTCACACTGAACGAGAACTGGGAGGTGTTGGCCGGAGGGGGCTCGGCCACTGTTCAGGAACTGGCTGGGCATCGGTCAACAGGTGGTGAGCAATTGCATTCTGCATCACTTGTTCTGTATATTCTTTTATCATTATTGTTATTTTTCCTTCCCTTTTCTGTCTTATTAAATTGTCTTTATCTCAACCTGTGAGTTTTACCTTTCTTCTGATTCTCTCCCCCGTCCCACTGGGAGGGAGGGAGCGAACGGCTGTGTGGTGTCCAGCTGCCTGCCAGGTTAAACCAGGCCACAGGCATTCCCCGAGACACCAGGAGTGTGGCTGCAGGGCTCAGCCATGTCCTGCAGTGGGGTGGCTGTGCCTGTCAGGAGGAGAGGCTGTCCTGCAGCACCCCCCCCACCAGCCCCTCACCACCGACACCTGACACAAGAGGTAAAGAGAGTCCTAAACCCACAGTTTGACACATCTTAAAAATGCATGAAGTATTCTTAAAAGCATTTGAAGTACGTTGAACAGATTTTAAAGGGATGTGGCTGTCTAGATACTCTGAGGTAATGGAGCTTGGCCTACACATTTGAAGTTCATACAGTGCACTGGAATAATACTTGCCTAATGTTTACTTTTACAACTTAGAATCAATTAATGTATGTGCTTCGAGACCTGAACCTTACCAACCTGAATAATCGGAAAGATTTTTATCAGTTTAAAGTATTCAACTGTAAATGCCTAGAAATTTGTGCTGAGCAACACAATCTGCCAGCCGATCCTCTCCCAACTTTTCTGTTACTGTGTCACCATCTACATCTGATTGATGGTGCTTCAGTACGTCAAAGTCTGAGATTAATAATCAAGTTCCCACATCTTGGTCACCTGATTTTGAAGGAAGGAGTGTGATTTGAATTGTGGAGGTTAAAAAAGGAAAATATCTTTCTTGTCTTGTGATGGCTGAAAGGTCATTCTTGAGCACAAGTGGTTTAAATAATTTATCGTGAGCTACTGAGTCATAACAGAGCTACTGATCTGTCTTTTACTATGGTGACATTCTATTTTTCAACTCTGCATTTTTTTTATTCTGCAGTAGGATTAAATAGTTCTCAATCTGCAGTGACCAGAAATGCTTAAGCACGCTGCAACTGCATTAATGATGCGTCAGATCTGTACTTTCCATGGTCTGACTAACAGAGAAATGCCTTGATGGGGCTACATGCTAAAAAGAAGTGTTTTGCCTGGGAACAGCATGCCTCTATCAGCTTCGAGCACTTCATTTATTTTCTAAGTAGCCTGTGCATACTCACTTTGCAACAGCAAATGGTTTGAGACTCCAATGCTGATCTAGTTTTTGCATTTCTCTTTTGGCACTGAGGGTCTTCACACCTCGTTAAACTTGTCTTCTTTATTTTCTGTGCTTCATTGTTCTGTGCAGTCTCTCTGTGTGTGTGTGATATATCCCTTACTATATCTTTTAGTAACTCTAAAAGGTTGCCTAGAAGTTAAAAAATTCTCACAGATGCTAGTATTTCACAAATTTCATTTTGTCTTCAAGGCAAATATCAACTATCAGAATATTTTTGTTTTCCCCACCTAACTTAAAATTATTTATATGTACTGAAGACAGTCTCGATCATATTTCCTCAGAGAATGTAGAAGTTTGCCCCCTTGAAAAGTGTATCTACCAAAAATGTCTTTCCAGTTTCTGACTACTTTGATTATAAAACCTTCCTTCACCATAACTGCAAATGCTTCTAACTGCTGTGTAAAACAGCCCAAACACCTTTCCTCAGAAAGACTACACAATCCTCCTCTTCCCTCTGCTTCCTTGTCTCTTCTTTTGACCCTAAACAATGATTACGGACTAAGGCCTCTGTGGGAATATGGGTCTCATTATGAGAAAAAGGTCTGCTCAGCAGAATTTCTGTAGTTCAAGAAATGAGGAGTAGTGTAACACTGTTGTATAAAATAAAAAGTAGAGGAAAAAATAAAAACTCACATAAAAATGGAAAGGAAACACCAGATCGGGTCATGAAGCTGTTGGACTCCATGCAGAGCTGGCCCCTATGGTGGTTGTGTTTTGGTGACATAGCCTGGCTGAGGCCAGCAATTCTTCTGGGTCCCTCTGTGTGGGCAAGGGGTCCACGGGCTGCCACAAATTTCCACCCTTCCAGGTCTGCAGCCCAACTGCCCCTTCAAGCCCACGGGAATCTCTCCTCATGCAGTTTCCTCTCACCTGTCCTGCACAGCCGGTCCTGCCCAGGCTGAGCTGGGGCATCCTTAGGAGTCTGTTCCCCCAGCATGGAAAGAGGTGGAAGCTAAAAACAAGTAAGGTGAAAGAATATGGGAAATCATAACACTGAAATGAGCTATGGAAAATCTGGTTTTAAAAGGGAAGCACTGCTGTTACTGGGAGTGTACAATCAATTTCTACTTCTGCTGGGCATTAACAGGTGCCAGAGGAGGAAGGTGGTATATATGTTGTATTACATTGAGAAAGACAACTTCATTTCTACTTACTTCAGTATTAGATCTGCCATTGCTATTGCATCCATTTCAAAATTTGGGAATATTAAGTTTACAAAGGTCTTGAAAGGGTTAATTAGTTCTTTTGGAAGTGTTCTCCATTGTGTGAAATCAAAGTGTTATAAAAATCAAATTATTATGTTACCAAATAATAGGCCTAGAGCTTGAATTTCAGTCTTGACTAGACCAGTTTTATGTAGACAAGGCCCCATCTAAACACACTTTTCTGCTTGTGCATGTTTGTCTCACAAACAACCAGTCAGACATTATATCCAATGACGTTTGAAATAATCTATCAGCTTGGAAAATTGTGAAGTACTGTCATCTTCATTGGACATTCTCTGAAACCGTTATGAAACATGAATGAAACCATACTCTTTAGCGGTATTAAACAGCAGAAAACTCCACAAATTGTGTCTCATTTTTTCAGATGTGCTTTTTGGTTGGCTTTAGTGTGACCTCTATCATCAGCCATTAACATGATTTTGATTTTGCTTGCACTCCAAGCATCACCTGACTTCATGGAGCGATGTGTGGTTTGCACTGATTTAGATGATGGAAAACCAAATAAAATGCACCGTGAGTAGATTATGCCAGCCTAACTTGATCCCTTTTTTTTAGATGAGATAATTTTCTTCACAAGGGTAATTCTGCGGACTTGATCTATTTGGAACTCAGTAAAGCTTTTGGCACAGTGACACATGGGGAATTGTTAGTTAAGCTGAAGAGGATGAGGATTAGTACAGGAATGTCAATACAGTAAGGCACAGGCAAAAGGGGAGACACTGAGGTGTGTTGTGCTGACAGACTGTCGGCTGGATGGATACTGCTGGTGAAATTCCTCATGGAGCAGCAGTTGCTCGGCCTTGGCCAAAGGGAGGAATCTGCCAGCTGAGGCTGTTGGTGAGATGATGTTCAGAGGTGCCTGCCAATGCTGACTGATGAGTATCTGGTGATCCGACAAAAAAACTGGAGTGACCAGTCATAGTAAAGTATAAAGTAAGAAATATGATAGGACAAAAGAGGATAATGCAGGTAGGAGCTAAAGACAGGAATTTTGGCCATGAGATGGGGGGTATCACCTGGAAACAAAAGAAGCGAAAGAAATACCTGTCAGTACTATTTGGCCAGAGGGTAGCTATTATGCCAGCAAGGTGATGGAGCAGTGAAAACAGCAAGGTGAACGCCAGCTTACAGTCCAGGGCACTACCACCACTTCTGAGCTCTTTCTAACTGGTCGTATTTAGCACCTTGTCTAAAACCGATACATAATTTCACCCATATTGAAGGAAACTCAACTCAAAAGTAAAGATGATACACAAATGCAGCTTGGATAAGCAGGAGAGAAGACGACGTGTTACAAAAGAAGACTAGGAAAACACGTTTAGCCTAGCAAAACTATGAAGGGGGCATTATAAAGATCTTAAAACACAGAACAGTGAGCTAGCTCAAGTCAAAGTCAGTATAATCAGGCAAGACAAATGGTTGTAAAGGATTCAGAAATAAATTGAAGCTTAAAATTAGAAGTTCCTAACTATTACGGACATGAGGTTCTGATGTCCCAGAGAAGCAAAAAAGGAGGGAGCAAAACATAAAAGATGTGCATAATCATTTGAACTTCTGAACAGAACTGTGTGATTCCTTATTCCATGTGATGAACGATATGATGGATGAGGAAGTGGTGCTGCCCAAGAAGGTCCTTCGAGGATAACTTAGGAGTGCTCATTAGAGATAACTGAGTTGATTTCCTAATGAGCTCGTTTGGATCTTAGCTGCAAATATACAACCACAGAGCATCCAGAGGATGACTGCAGAGATTCTGGGAATGGCAGTGGCATGCACACAGGCACGACAAGTGCAGGAGGCCAAGGATGGAGAATCAGGATCAACAAAGATGAGACTGCAAATTCAGTGGTCCTCAATGTGTAACAAAAAGTGTGTGCTGTGCATCAGCTTGTCCAGCTGTCCAGCTGCATGGTGCTCACTTGTACGTCCCCACCTTTTTTGCAGTGCTGTTCTCTGCGAGGGCTGGCATGCTAATGGTGACTTGGTCTTGATCCTCCAGCGAGTCCCACATGGCAGGTAAGTTCTGTGTTGTTCAGTGAGAGGACAAATAAATCAAGACTTTGAGAGATGTGCAACTTCTGATGCCAGATTTGCTTCTTATTCCCATAGATACCTCCTGAAAAATAATCGAGTAATATTTCCTAGTTAGGAAAAAAAAGCAACCAAAACAACAGTCTTCTAACAACGTTCACCTCTGTCCCTTCCTAAGAATATATTATAAAGGCTCCTGTTATACCTAGGAGCTGTACCACACCTAGGAGCTGTGCTATGCAGGTTTGAACCTCTGGTCTCTGCTCAGCCAAAGATCTTGTTAAAGTCAATGGATTTTTTCTGTAAAGGGTACTATTTAGCAGTGTCACTGCAAAATTTATTCCCCTACCTTAGGCTTCCCTAAACAGTTCCTTGACTGTCTTGACACATACTCCTTTATACAAGACATTCTCCAATATGTGTTTTCTAGGATCATCGATTCTAATGTGTATACACTTGCTTTAAAGGCTCATTTTGCATGACTCAAGGTTGAATATATTTATGGTACACAATTGTGCTAGGCAGCTGGGTCCTGATTTATAAGGTATTGATATGTGTCTTAAAGCAAGGCAGATTCAAAGCCAAGCTGATCTCAGCTTGCTTTGAATTTTAAAAAACCCCGTATTTTCTAAAATACATTCTGCATTATTTACATAGATGATTTTTGCCACAACCTCAGAAAATAATGAGGGTTTGGTAGATACAAAGCTTTGTACTTTTTGACCCTGGTTTAATCATACTGTGATTTACCATTTGTAATTATTTCCCCCCCCCCCCCCCCCATATGAATGGTCCATGTATGAATATATTACCTATCTCTTAGCTGTATTTTGTATGCTCACAACTGGGAAGCCCGTAAGCATTAGTAACAGCTAATGCAAGAGACAAAGGGGAAAAGATCATCAAATTATCTAGGATTTTTTTTTCAGCTACAGCTTCAATGGCATAAAAGAAATGTACTATATCTAATAAACTCTTAAAAAATAGGGGTGTAACAGCACTGACATGCAAGTGGTGCTGAGCCCTCAGCAGCTGAGGTGCAGAAACTCCAAGGACAACCTGCTCTCTGAAGGGTCATCTGAGACAGCTCAGCCACCGGGGCTGCTCTGAAACCCCAGCCTAGCGTTACAGGGTACAGTGTTATTTCTGGCACTGTTTTTAGGTGCAAGGTGAAAGGAAAAGCATAGATGGGCAGTAAAGCAAATGTACGCAGAGCTCAGGAACAGGGGAATCTTTGCACACCAAAAGGTCTTGATTTTGTGGGTGTAAGAACTTTCTTTTTTTTATTTTCTTATTAATTCCATGGCTATTTTTTAGGGAGTTATGAATTACTCATTGAATTAATTGAAAACCAGCAGGTTTCTAATTTATAATTTAAGTGTCAAAAATTTAGTACCCCAAATTTTATATATGCTTTCACAGTCTCTGGTCATGACTACTTGTCACTGAGGAACCTACTGCATGTTCTGTGAAAATCCTGGCGCCAGGGTGTGAGACGCAGCCCCTCACATGCATGACGGCAGCGCAGGGCTGGCATCGGAGGGAGCAGGGCCGCACATGTAAGGTGCAGGGTGGACCCCAAGCTTATGAAATTTCTTTCTGAAGGTAGTAGATAATTGAAATAATAGTATTTATAGAATTAATAGAGAATTAGAACCTTCCAAAATATATACCCCAGTTCTATTTATGTTTTCCAGAGCACGTTTCTAAACTTTTCTCTTATGTGTAACCACGAAATACACCAGGAGGCAAACAGAACACACCCCGCTCCCTCGTGCCAAGCAACGAGGACCGCAAAAACTAAATTCTGAAATTCCTTTGTGTTGCATGATTTCAAGTTAAATTTATTAATCTTTCATGACAGAAGAAACCCAGCAGTGTGAGACACCTCAGTTTGCTGTAATAATTTATCACGTGCATTTACAAGATCTTGTAAAATGCAGAGGATTTCCTATGTTATTCTGGTTCAATGTGTTTTAATTGTGCATAAGCATACATTAATACATTATTTGGCTTCTTTCTGTGAGTTTGTAGCATGCCCTGATTAGCTGAAAGGGGAGAGCATTTTAAGCAGGCCTTCTGAAAGATTGCTAGAAATTAATCAATACCACATTAATATATATTGCAGAGCTATGCGATGATATGTGACTTGGTTGATGTTATATGCTCCATTAAGAGGTGTATTTAATATGCAACAAAAAATTATTCACTTTCCACAGGCAGGACCACAGTCTTCAAACCATAGCTGCTCATATGTCTCAATTAAAACCAATAAAAATAGGTAACAACAACAACAACAAAAAGAACAAGGGAAAAGAGACCATCGCAGACTAATGGAAGACTTCCCCACATAATCTCATTTTCTGTGAGTCATTTCTACTTCGCAGGCAGTTTGCAAAGGCAGGAGACGGTTTGTCCAAACCTGTTTTGAGCTCCCCGCACCCCGGGGCAGGGGCCGCGGGCAGACCCCCCGCCGCTCACCCGCGAACCGCTCGCCCGCACACCACCGCCGCCCCCCGCAGCGTCCCACCGGCTCAGGGGCGCCTCGGGGCCGCCGGCCACCCGGCATCGCGCCTCGGAGGTGCCGCCCGGCGGCCGCAGCCCCCCCGCCCCACTGCCGCGGCTGCCTGCCTCCCCGCGCGGCGGCCCCG